>LUCW03001731.1:0-35000 GCA_001586965.3 Sphaeroforma sirkka
TCAAGTGCATGTCATGTGTCCGCAGTGGATAAGCTATCAGGGATGCCATGCACTTGTGTACGGCGTTTGAGTGCACACCCACCACAGGCTTACAAGATATGGTCCGTATCGCCCACTATTTTTGTAGAGGCTGTGTGGTGCCTACTCAGGATAGTACCTACGTCGTATGTACCATGATTAATCCGTCTGGGTACGACCCGATTTACCAGTCTGGTCACATGGACACCTCAAGTCTGATTTTAAAGTCCAGGGCTGTGTCTAGCACGAGCTTACGTCTGCGCCGTAATCAAAGCACACGCTGCCCTTTTTACAAGTAAAAAGTCGATACCCAGAATATACTCTCATTTTTGCAATTGTGAACACGTTTCGCCTCTACTTCATGACTTCAATTTTAGCCGCAAGTCATGAAGCTGTCTCTCAGGATCCAACATGCGACACCTATTGGGCTATATTGTTCATTTATTTGACATTATTCAGTCCCTCAAGTAGGCTGACATATTCCTCACTCGTGCAACGGTCATGTGTGCGTAGAATTAGGTCATTCCTCGCTCATACCACCAGCCAACTGTCCTTTCAAGGAGACTTTAATACTCAATCTATGCTACTTACGCATCCAGGCCACCGTCTCTGACGTCTTCTGCGATGGGTCAGCCTTCGTCGGTGTCACCACCACGCGATCGATAACTCTGGGACGTGAATATCAGCCCAACAATCTGCAGCGTAAGCGCAAACACGGCTTCCTCCACAGACTCGCGACCAAGTATGTACTATCGGTACATTTTTGCCTACTATAGATGGGTGGTATAGCTACATCTTTGCGTACTATAGACGGGTGGTCTTTGCGTGACAGAATGTGTTGGCGCATGTCGTAGCGTTTGGTCACCCTGATGATCTATGGTGGTTGTTCTTGTGTGATGTCGGTAAGAAAGTGGATGCCCTATTCCCGGCGGTTACATGAATAGGCCCATGGGAGTCCAGTACAGACCCCACGCGTCGGATATTCCGAGATGGGGCCGGAACAAACAGGGGCTGGCCGGCGAACGAACCAAAATCCACTTGTTTCTGCCTTGCGTTAGGATCAATATGATATTACGTCCGCTGGTCTCTGTAACAGGCCAAAGGATGGAATACACTCTGGCTAGACTGATGCTCGCCGCACATGCTCTGTCGTTGCCCTAAGTTTGCTATCACTGTATCACGAAAATCGGATATCCCTGTTCTATCCTGAATTAGACCATTCCATGATGACTTTGTCGGAAAGCAGCTTGTATAGTCTTACTCTTAGTTCATAGCAGATCTACAGCCGCTGCTTTACATCGTCTGGCAAATTACAAGTCAATTGATATGTACTGGTCTGCATTCTAAAATATACTCACTTAGGGTTTTTAGGGTTTAGATTTTTCCTACCCTCTTTGCCTGACCAAGTATACTCACTTTCTGACCATCCACAGGGCCGGTAGGAAAGTGATCAATCGCAGACGACACAAAGGAAGAAAATACTTAAGCCACTGATGGGTTTAACATAAATAAAATAGACCATTTTGATCTTCAATTGACCGTTTATATCGAGTTTTTTGGTAAATATGTATATTATAGGAGTATACATGACATGCATATAGATCTGTGGCATAGACTGGCCGCCTTTGTCTCGGACTCGAGATGACAGCGATGTTTGTGCGAAATTTGTCTTTTCCTCAATATTTCTTTTCTTAGATAATGCAATTTTACAAAAACATGGCGAATTATATAATATCTACTACAGGCACGTCTACGACAGCATTGCACTGGTGGTGTACCCTCACAATATACTTATCATCGCGACCCTCACATGCGCTTCGCATGCAACAATTCTCAGCGAAATCAGTGGCATCCGCAATGGTTAAGGCCGACACTAGATTGTTCAGCACAGTCCCCGTGGCACAGACAAACTTGAGCGGATCGGACAACTGGAAAGCCGCACAGGTCGAGGGTTTGCAGCAAAGGAGGTTGAAATTCACCAAGTCTGGAACAAGGGCATCGGCAAGGCTTGAATCTACAATGAACCCAGTCGTACACTCATTGGAAACCGCAAACCCTGAACACGTCGAGGCTTTACAGCATCGAACGTTGTAATCTTCTCCATCTAAGACAGTGATTAAATTGCTCAATGTGTCTACAACGAACCCGTTAGAGCACTGGTTGAGAAGTGACAACCCAGCACACGTCGTCGAGGTCGAGGTCGAGGTTGAGGGTTTGCAGCATAGAGTGTTGTAATCCGTTGCAGTTACAACCGACACTAAATTGTTCAACGTATCTACAACAAACCCGCTGGAACACTGGTTGGTGGCTGAAAAAGCCGACACACGTCGAGGATTTGCAGCATCGATCGTTGTAATTTTCTCCATCTAAGACAGTGAGTAAATTGCTCAATGTGTCTACAATGAACCCGTTAGAGCACTGGTTGGTGAGTGACAACCCAACACATGTCGTCGAGGTCGATATCGAGGGTTTGCAGCATAGAGTGTTGTAATCCGTTGCAGTCACAACAGACACCAAATTGTTCAACGTATCTACAACAAACCCGCTGGAACACTGGTTGGTGGCTGAAAAGCCGACACACGTCACAGCTTTACAGCATCGATCGTTGAAATTCGCTTCATCTTCAATAGTGAGTAAATTGCTCAATGTGTCTACAACGAACCCGGTGGAACACTGGTTGGTAAGTGAAAACCCGGCACACGTCGAGGGTTTACAGCATAGAGTGTTGTAGTCTGTTGCAGTCACAACAGAGACTAAATCGTTCACCGTGTCCACAACAAACCCGCTGGAACACTGGTTGGTGACGGAAAAGCCGACACATGTCGCAGCTTTACAACATCGATCGTTGTAATTTTCTCCATCTAAGACAGTGAGTAAATTGCTCAATGTGTCTACAATGAACCCGTTAGAGCACTGGTTGGTGAGTGACAACCCAACACATGTCGTCGAGGTCGAGGTCGATATCGAGGGTTTGCAGCATAGAGTGTTGTAATCCGTTGCAGTCACAACAGACACCAAATTGTTCAACGTATCTACAACAAACCCGCTGGAACACTGGTTGGTGGCTGAAAAGCCGACACACGTCGCAGCTTTACAGCATCGATCGTTGAAATTCTCTTCATCTTCAATAGTGAGTAAATTGCTCAATGTGTCTACAACGAACCCGGTGGAACACTGGTTGGTAAGTGAAAACCCGGCACACGTCGAGGGTTTACAGCAAAGAGTGTTGTAGTCTGTTGCAGTCACAACAGAGACTAAATCGTTCACCGTGTCCACAACAAACCCGCTGGAACACTGGTTGGCGATGGAAAAGCCGGCACACGTCGAGGCTTTACAGCATCTATCGTTGTAATTCGCTTCATCTTCAATAGTGAGTAAATTGCTCAATGTGTCCACAATGAACCCGGTGGAACACTGGTTGGTAAGTGAAAACCCGGCACACGTCGAGGGTTTACAACATAGAGTGTTGTACTCCGAGACAGCCACAACAGAGACTAAATCCTTCACCGTGTCTGCAACAAACCCGCTGGAACACTGGTTGGTGACGGAAAAGCCGACACATGTCGCAGCTTTACAGCATCGATCGTTGAAATTCGCTTCATCTTCAATAGTGAGTAAATTGCTCAATGTGTCCACAACGAACCCGGTGGAACACTGGTTGGTAAGTGAAAACCCGGCACACGTCGAGGGTTTACAGCATAGAGTGTTGTAGTCTGTTGCAGTCACAACAGAGACTAAATCGTTCACCGTGTCCACAACAAACCCGCTGGAACACTGGTTGGCGATGGAAAAGCCGGCACATGTCGCAGCTTTACAGCATCGATCGTTGAAATTCGCTTCATCTTCAATAGTGAGTAAATTGCTCAATGTGTCTACAACGAACCCGGTGGAACACTGGTTGGTAAGTGAAAACCCGGCACACGTCGAGGGTTTACAGCATAGAGTGTTGTAGTCTGTTGCAGTCACAACAGAGACTAAATCGTTCACCGTGTCCACAACAAACCCGCTGGAACACTGGTTGGTGACGGAAAAGCCGACACATGTCGCAGCTTTACAGCATCGATCGTTGTAATTTTCCCCATCTAAGACAGTGAGTAAATTGCTCAATGTGTCTACAATGAACCCGTTAGAGCACTGGTTGGTGAGTGACAACCCAACACATGTCGTCGAGGTCGAGGTCGATATCGAGGGTTTGCAGCATAGAGTGTTGTAATCCGTTGCAGTCACAACAGACACCAAATTGTTCAACGTATCTACAACAGACCCGCTGGAACACTGATTGGTGGCTGAAAAGCCGACACACGTCGCAGCTTTACAGCATCGATCGTTGAAATTCGCTTCATCTTCAATAGTGAGTAAATTGCTCAATGTGTCCACAACGAACCCGGTGGAACACTGGTTGGTAAGTGAAACCCGGCACACGTCGAGGGTTTACAGCATAGAGTGTTGTAGTCTGTTGCAGTCACAACAGAGACTAAATCGTTCACCGTGTCCACAACAAACCCGCTGGAACACTGGTTGGCGATGGAAAAGCCGGCACACGTCGAGGGCTTTACAGCATCTATCGTTGTAATTCGCTTCATCTTCAATAGTGAGTAAATTGCTCAATGTGTCCACAATGAACCCGGTGGAACACTGGTTGGTAAGTGAAAACCCGGCACACGTCGAGGGTTTACAGCATAGAGTGTTGTAGTCTGTTGCAGTCACAACAGAGACTAAATCGTTCACCGTGTCTGCAACAAACCCGCTGGAACACTGGTTGGTGACGGAAAAGCCGACACATGTCGCAGCTTTACAGCATCGATCGTTGAAATTCGCTTCATCTTCAATAGTGAGTAAATTGCTCAATGTGTCTACAACGAACCCGGTGGAACACTGGTTGGTAAGTGAAAACCCGGCACACGTCGAGGGTTTACAGCATAGAGTGTTGTAGTCTGTTGCAGTCACAACAGAGACTAAATCGTTCACCGTGTCCACAACAAACCCGCTGGAACACTGGTTGGTGACGGAAAAGCCGACACATGTCGCAGCTTTACAGCATCGATCGTTGAAATTCGCTTCATCTTCAATAGTGAGTAAATTGCTCGAAGTGTCCACAACGAACCCGGTGGAACACTGGTTGGTAAGTGAAAACCCGGCACACGTCGAGGGTTTACAGCATAGAGTGTTGTAGTCTGTTGCAGTCACAACAGAGACTAAATCGTTCACCGTGTCCACAACAAACCCGCTGGAACACTGGTTGGCGATGGAAAAGCCGGTACACGTCGAGGGTTTACAGCATCGATCGTTGTAATTCGCTTCATCTTCAATAGTGAGTAAATTGCTCAATGTGTCCACAATGAACCCGGTGGAACACTGGTTGGTAAGTGAAAACCCGGCACACGTCGATGGTTTACAGCAGATATCGTTGAAATTCCCGCTACTGCCTACAATGGCGAGATCATTTAAGGCATCCACGACAAACCCGGTAGCGCATTGATTGCCACTTGAAGAGTCTGCACACGTCATTGCTCTACAGCAAAGAGTATTGTATTGCCCAAGAGCTATTACCTCTACAAGGGCCTTTCCGGAGTCGAATACATATCCTGTAAGACAGGAGTCTGTAGCTTCCGAACAAGTTGGATTTAAACCTTTGCAGCATGTCTCGCTATATTGTGCTGCACTTGGAACAGTGACATCATTGGCGCTTGGGTCCACTTCGTATCCAATATCACACTGGGAGGTACTCGAAAAACCCTCACATGTTGAAGGCTTGCAGCAAAGATCGTTATAAAAAGCTGAGTTTTCTACAGCGTCTGTGTCCTTGCTCGAGTCCTGAACGTATCCGGCAGAGCATTGGCTTAAAGCCGACGATTCTGCGCACGTTGGAACCTCCGCACAGCATTGCAGATCACATCTGTTCGACCCAAAGCAGATTGTGTCTGCAGATTTACCGCTTGTGTATCCATAAGGACAGGTTGTCTGGCGCGCAAGTACGCTTCTCGCACACACCGGTCAATTGTATATGCTGTCGGCAAGATACACAGGGCAGTCGTGCCTGAATAGGCCTCGTATTGAGATCCTGGAGGAAAGTAGCAGTAGTACCCGCAATTGGGTTTGAAGATCGGATCACCTTTATCAACCGTTATTTCGTTGGATAGTTGATTAGGGTTAATGAACCAGTGGCCGTGAACATTAGGGTCGTGCACTTTTGTGTCATTGATAACACCCGATCCATGACACAAGGTAGTCCGTGTTGCTGGAGCCAACCAGTCTAAGGGCTTACCAGCATTACAATTGGATGTATCAACACTCACATAATCTACATCACCCAACATGTATCTATCACTACATGTTGCACATGTCTCACATTCAGTCGAACAGTCAGGATCTAAAAAAAGGCAGCCGGTCATAGTACAATCACCGGAAACGTAATTACCATAACCTTCCGTTCCACATGTTGTGCAACCCCAGTTGTTATTGTTATCCACTACGGCCTGATTAACCCCGGACAACTGGGAGGCAGCTAATCCTATAAGGGCTGCTAACAGCGCACATACACTTAATATCCGCATCGTGGAAAAACACGAAGTATTGCTCACTGATATCGATGTTATAAAAGTGCGAATGCGAATAGATACCACAAACTCGCTGTTTATTTACATTTGGTATAACTATTTTCTAATGGAAGGCTATAATTTTCAACTTTTATATATATTATATGTATTCAATGTATTTTTTTTTTAAACAAAAGAATACTATTTATTAGAGGAGCAAAATCATTTGTTAATTTTGTTATTAAAAAAAAAAAAAAGTTATATAATAGTGAAAAGGAATTCTTTATTTGTGCATTTTAAAAAATACATTAAAATTATAAAACAAATTGTGCATTTTAAAAAATACATTGAAAAATTTAAAAAAATTAAAAACTTGAACAACAGGTCACAGCCTTCTAAAAATAGACAAGAAGAAAGCTCTGAACGTTGAAATAACTTCTTGTGACTTTGAGTTTTGACTTTGAGTTTTTTTGTGACATAACTCATGACTCATGATGTGAATCGGTCCATTTTGTTTTTAAAACAACCCAAAAAAAAAAATCCAGTTTTACTCTATAATTTTTTTTGGTACTCAAGAAGTCGCAAACTCGAAGACAAACACTGTAAAACTCACTGTACAGTGTACAGTCAACAGTGTAAATATTTACACTGTAAATTTATACATATATATTTTGATTTAAAAAAAACACATTAAAAAAAAAGTACAAAGACAACGCAGCAAACCTCACCACACAGACCTCAGGCCCTCAGGCCTCAGCTGTCGCCTGTCAGCAAACAGCACTCAGGCCTCAGCACTTCAGCAGACTCGGCAGTCGGCCCTCAGAACTCATGACTCATCAGCAGTTTTGAGACTTGAGAAGGACTTGAGCGTGCGCGGCGCTGCAGTCTGCCTCTGCAGTCTGCACTCACGATTTATTTTAACTCCTCTGAATTGCTGTTTGATTGTATTTTAACATTTTACAAACAAAAATTCAATAAATCTAAAAAGCTACATTCCTTATATTAAAATTCACTTTGTTGCTAAAAAACATTGTACACGGTGGTATAACACTGTCCGCAGTCCCGCACCGGTTCAAACAATTTGTGAAATGAAATGAATTTTGCAAGGACAATTCGTGAAGTTTTATTGGCTTATCCAAATTATTTATTCAGTTCACAATTCACGAGTGCGGAATTTTCAAAACAATCCAAAAAACTATTTTCGTGTTCATAAAATTGACAATGCCGCCCAAATACTCCAGCCGGAGGCCAGATTCCAGAGTAGTAATATATATATATAATTATATATATATATATATATATATATATATATATAATAGCCTGAGTATTTAGTATGACTCATTTACTTGGACCTATTTGAGACGATAGTAGATGTAGGATTTTATATACTAAATTTTATAATCTCTGAACTACTACTTACAGGTTTTTGGTCTTCCCGCCAATCTCCAAAATCCAATAAGTCTTTTTTTTCTTTTTTTTAACTTTTCTTCAGATGGAACTTTATTTATATCAGCTAATGTATTAACGTGACTTACGTTATTATGTCTATTTACAAATTAGGCATGTGGTCATGAACACTTAGTACTTCTAGTGAAAATTATTTAATAAAGAACAGCTAGAAGTACGGCATGTGTGATCGAGAATATTAAGGCTCTTATCAAGGGGCAGTCCCGATCATTCTTACACAAGCTACCACAGTAACCATTTCCGATGTAGGCGCCTTACGTTTATTATTTGGTAAGGTAATAGCCAAAGGCTGTTCTTCATTAGTAAGTAAGTTTGAACAATTTTCTGCACTGTTGGTAAGCAGATCAGAAAGTTTAGTCACGTAGGAAGTAGGTGGCAAATAGGGAATTTCAGATCCGTCAGGGTTTGTAGTCACCTGAGGAAACCCTTTTCGTTTATCTCGTGTGTTCTTATGTAAACGCTTATGCCATTTCTTATTAAAGATACGAAGACAGTCGCGAGATTCACGAAATGCATCGGAGGTTAGCCAAGCTACTGTCCCATCCATGAAACGGGTCTTGTAGTAAGTGTAACCGTCTTCGGATGTTTTGTCAATTATATCTTTGACTTGTGACTCCATAACTGGTATATCAGAATCAAATGAGCGAGCGAATGAGAGTTCGGAGGTAGGGATACGGTGAGTGCCTAGATTGGTTGCGCTAGTACCATCAATGTTATTCACTTCGTAAGTATCACTCTTCTCATCATGGTAGGAAATAACAAAAGGTCCTATCGTCTTAGAAGAGAGTTCGGTAACGTTGGCGTTTTGATTTATAATGTTAACGTAATCGCCGACTTTGAACTGAACAATGTTCTTAGTGTTATTCCATCGGTCATACGCTTTAAGTAGGACGTGATTCTTGTGCTCGAGTAAACAGGGGAAAACAACGTTCTGCATATGCTCGATCTTTTGTAGCCACGGGGTAGCGTGTTTCTCGGGCGCAGTTTTATCAAACGTTGCTTGTAATTCACTGGGTTTAGAAACCCTAAACAAAATCCATGGCCTTAGCTAGTTCCATGTTTTTACGATCTAATGCCGTTTCAATCGGCATTACCTCGACTGCAATCTTGTTGGGTGCATGTGTTGTACGAGTCTTGAGCTTTTGTTCAAACTCTTTAGACTCCTCTAGTTTAGCTAAGAATTCGGTTGAGGGTTTCCACTTAGTGGTACCTGCAGGACCGATGCGACAAACAATGGTGTGTTTCCAAGGTGTCTTCTTAATAGAATAGGATCCCTGATACAAAAACGTGTCGGTTTCACGGTCGACATAAATAGGTTCGTCTTGAATCGTATTAATTAAATCACGTATCCATGGGTCGGAGTTACGTAAGGGACAACACAGCGTAATGGTAGATTTAGTAATAGTAACATAATTTAACAACTGTGCGATAAGTTGACAAGGTGGGTTAGCCCACGCATTATGCTTTGATAAGTCAAGCTGAAATGCATCACCTTTAGGACGAGTCAACGACCTATATTCAGAAACCTGTTTGTTATGTTCTGCGGCGAACATATCAACAGTAAATGGACCCCATCGTGATTGAGCGAGGTAAAACCATTTCTTATTTAGCATCCAATCGGTTGCTAATAACTCCTTGACTGTTTTCTGGTAGTCGGGCACAAGTCGAGAGAGCATGTCAGGAAGATGGTTATGTATTCCTGGTATGTGTGTTATATTAAAAGCGAACTTGGCAATAATGTCATGCCAGCGGCTCACCAACTGTGAGTCAGGGTTCATGTCTTTTAAATATGTTAGAGACTTTTGATCACAGGCGACAGTAAAGTAACTTCCATAAAGGTAGTCTTTAAACTGTCGTAGCGCAGTAACTATAGCAAGGAGCTCTTGTTTAACGGTAGGGTAATTCCGTTGACTCTTATTATAATTCTTGCTAAAGAATTGTATGTAGCGCGGTTTACCATTTATCGTTTGGTAAAGCACTCCACCTACCGCTCGATCTGAAGCGTCGGTTGCTACTTGAATGGGACACCATCCACAGGGTACTGCATGATGGGTGCGTCCATTACTTTACTTTTGACTAGTTTAAATGCATCATCACATTCTTTAGTCCAAAGCTTTCCCAAAGGTCCTTTGTGCAGCCGTAGGTGACTGAAAGGCTTTTAAGTAATGAGAAAGATGCGGTACCGAATCCGAGAAGAAGTTAACAAACCCACACACAGAGTTCACATCTCTTCCAGTAATTGGTGTTGATAAATCCAACAGAAACTGTTTCTTGCCAGGATCAATTTCTACCCCTGCTGCAGATACTTTGTAGCCAAGTAAGTGTATAGTATCTTTAGCAAAAGAACACTTGTCTTCGTTAATCTTAAGTTTAACATGATTAAGTCGCTTTAAGACTTCTTTAACGAGTTTAGCATGTTCATGTGCTGTCTTTGTAAAGATAACTATATCATCTAAATAGACTGATACGTTATACGACAGGTCCGCAAATAGTTCCATCATAACTTGTTGGAAGAAAGAAGGTAACATGTGTAAGCCTTCAGGTGCACCTTTAAACTGGTACTTCTTACCTTGCCAAGTAAAGGAAAAGTATTTCCTATGAGGCTCATATATCTGTAGTTGATGGAATGCAGCTTTTAAGTCTATCTTGGAAAAGATAGTCGCACCCTCCATTTTGCGTAGTATCTCGCTTATCTTAGGTAAGGGAAAACTATGTTGCGGGATTAGTTTGTTGATTGGCGGTAGGTCTAGTACTACTCTTGTTTTACTAAACGTTCCATCAGATTTATATTGATCGACCGCTAAGAGAGCTAAGTTAACTGGGGTTCCATCATAATTGATTTCAATTAGACCCTGTTTTAACGAATCTCCAATTTGGATTTTGACAATGTCTTTGTGTCTCCAACTCACGTAGTTATGTGAAGGACACTTTAACTTAGAGAAGTCGACGTTTGTTAAGTCAAGCTTAACGTACCCGTTAGAGAACTTAAACATACACCAGTCAGTTATTGCAATCTTTCTGTTTTGTATAATTAAGTCCATAATTATATCAGTAAAGTGCGGAAACATATCTTTTGCTTCACCTTCCAGAGGTTTAGGTATCTTTAACATGTTATCATCTGACTGATCTTTATTTGGGTCTAGCCCATTAGGCAGACCAGTGAGAGTTATACCTAAACTGAGAAGATCAGTCATACCTATAACTAAATCGTATTTCTGAGACATGTTAGTAACGATTAGGTGAGTCTTTATTTCTCTTTTATCTGACAACATTATGTGTACATAGTCGATGGCTTCTTCGCAAGTGGTAACTTTGCCATTTCCTAAGATTAAATTAGTTGTTTCGTTATGGATAGCCATATTCGTAGCATAGGCTACTCGGCGTGAGATAGCAGAGACTTCAGCCCCTGGATAAAAAAATGCTATAACTTTTTCTCCATGTACATAAACGGTTTGAAATATACGTTCATCACATTTGGTGATTTTATTGAACTTTTTCTCGTAATCTTGCTCTCTGTCAGTGCTTAACTTGGACGTCCGGCATGTCTTTGCAATCCTCTTTGTGCCAACCGTTAGTACCCTTACAAGTAGCACACTCTTTCATATAGTGTCCAAAATCTGGCTTGCCTGGTGCACACTTAACAGGGTCGTGTCTACCATTCCACTTGCCATTACGTTTTGTGAGGTTGTAACCACACTTCTTGCAAGGCGCTCTCACCTTCTTTTCACCTTTCGGTTCGGTAGAAGTAGAGCCAGTACCCCCTCCAGTAGTAGTGCGAGGTTTCTTAGTATTACGCACAGTTTTATTCTCTGTCGCGGTACGCTTAGCGGGCTGGGTAAAGCTCGAGGTACTAAGTACTCTAGTAGACGAGTTGGTATGCTTTTGAACTATCTTCTCGAAGACAGACCAAGGCATAGATCGCAAATCATCATAGGCGATAATATCATCATTGACCTTCTTAAATAGGCTAACCCTCAGAGTCTCAGCACCTCGAATAGTAGTATCGTTTGCAAAGGTCTTGCGAGACTCTAGAAGTTCACGGTCATGTGCATCTTCAAAAAAAAAAAACGTTAAGTATATTCTCACGCAACTGGCGCCAGGGTAGGACTTTCCAGTTGGGCTCATAGGCCTTCAAGATAGTTTTCCATTCCTCTGACTCACAGAAATGAATAAAGGGCATTCATCATCTGCTTATCTTAAGGCTGGCAGACTTCTTAAGTTGGTCAAAGGCCTTCAGTGTCTCCAGTGTACTCTCATCGCGTTACCTAGCTGCTTTATAAAGCTTGATTTGAAGCGTTCACGAGGTTCACGCTCAGTGCTACTGGCTGCTAGTGCCAAGATGAAAAGATAGCAAATGTTATCCGCTTTCTTATCGTCAAGGTCAGGCTCATTCAATAAACTGTCCTCAGGGACTTGCATACCAGAACGTAATAGCCTGAGACGTTGTTCTTTGGTTCATACTTCCTCGTCTTCAGTGATAGAGTGGGTACTCTCTAGTGAGGTACTGGTATAACGATTGCCAAAATCGTGATTACCAGGCTTAGATGATAAATGAGGATCGATGTTATGAGGGTGGTAAGCCTCATCGATCTCCATACGATCATAGCCTCTGACAGGGTTAGGTTTGTCGAGAGGGTGGTCGATTGTAGCTTCCAAACTATAGAGATTAGATCTTGAGGCTGTACCCACTTCACCAGCGGTAACTGGCACAGTGGTAACCCTGTTGGTTGGTAATCTTGTTGGCTGAAAAACCAGAGGGCCTCAGGTTCGAACCCCGGCTCGGAATATTATTTTTTCGGTATAGGAAGAATATCGGCCAGGTGGGATAAGATTGAAGGGTCAGAAACTGCGGCAGCGGTTAGCTTCTTTAAAAGCTCATTTTTTGCGGTCCAAATGACGTCGAGATTGAGAAGACCCAACCACTC
Source organism: Sphaeroforma sirkka (assembly GCA_001586965.3). Classification (NCBI taxonomy): domain Eukaryota; class Ichthyosporea; order Ichthyophonida; genus Sphaeroforma; species Sphaeroforma sirkka. The sequence goes on from LUCW03001731.1 coordinate 12,947, forward strand.
GAGTTATGGCGTCCCCAACATTTGCGTCGTCCGCCCCAACATTCGGTGGCGAGGCATTCAGTGGCGAGGCATGCAGTGAAATTTCACGAAATGGAACGCCACCATCTTTGTTGATAGGTGGATTGGGCTGACTTTCAGTAGTAATAAACCGTCGATCTAGAGACGATTCCTTTACTTGTTCAGGAAATATAGCCTTTCCAATATCTGACTTTTCGCGGTCAGATGGCAAGCTGATGCCCTGGGCTGCACTACTAGGAGACACACGGACGCTGGCGAGCCTTTCCGCGGCAATTGGGACCTTCTCTTTTAAGGCTTTAGGGTCCGACGAGTCATCCTTAGAGTTTTCCTCAGCTCAGAAACGGCGTCCTCTACAGCTTCAACGGCAGGCTCAGTAACAGATGGACCAGTATCTCCAGTAACCTCAGGAACCTCAACAGGCTTAGCATGCTTAGAGCTGGCGGCTCCCTTGCCTTTAGAACTTCCTTTAGCCAGGTCTAAGTATAGTAACTAGCGTGTAGCTTACTTTAGGGTAGTATAGCCACTATTGTAGAAATACGGCCTCCGGTCAGTCTAAAATATCAAGATCAATTGAGATAATACATTGGTTTTTATTTGTATTTTAAATAATTTAGTACAAGCTCTTTTTCCAATATTTCCAAAGTGTTCTAAATTCACTTTGATGGCTCCAATAGCCTGAGTATTTGGTATGACTCATCTACTTGGACCTATTTGAGACATTAGTAGATGTAGGATATTATAAACTAAATTTTATAATCTCCGAACTACTACTTATAGATTTTGGTCCTCCCGCCAATCTCCAAAATCCAATAAGTCTTTTTTTTTTTTTTTTTAACTTTTCTTCAGATGGAACTTTATTTATATCAGCTAATGTATTAACGTGACTTACGTTATTATGTCTATTTACAAATTAGGCAAGTGGTCATGAACACTTAGTACTTCTAGTGAAAATTATTCAATAAAGAACAGCTAGAGGTACGCCCTGTGTGATCGAGGATATTTAGGCTCTTAACAAGAGGCAGTCCCGATCATTCTTACACAAGCTACCACTGCTAAATCCTAACTGACTAAATTGTATTTTAGTTTAATATAGTTTGAAACCTAGTAATTTTCCATCAAAATTTACATATTTTCAGTTATTTAGTAGTTACAGTAGTGTACTGCTTCTAGACTGTCTAACATCGATTTACTAGCCAGCAAATACTATGGCTAAGGGTACTTCTAAAGGCAAGGGAACCGCTAGCTCTAAGCCTGCTAAGCCTGCCGAGGTTCCTGAGGTCCCTGTGGAAACACCTAGCCTGTCTGGAGTTGAGCCTGCCGAGGAAACTGTTGGGGAAGCCAATTCTGAGGTTGGTACAGAGGATAATCCTGAGGATGACTCGTCGGATCCTAAAGCCTTGGAAGAAGAGGTATCTACTACCGCGGAAAGGCTCGCCAGCGTCCGTGTATCACCTAGGAGTGAAGCTCAGGACCCCAGCTTGCCCCCCTGACTACGTGCCGTCAAATATTGGGGATAAACGTCGAAAGGCTGGAAAATTCGTGGATACGAATGTCGGGGACATTATAACTCCACATCTAAAGGACACTCCAGCACAAATCCGGAGTGAAAAGGAAGTATTGGACCTGTCCGAAAATTTCGGTTTCGCCATCGATGGAGAAGCCATTCCATTCAGCTCAAATCTTGGGGCCGAAGCTGAGGACGCCATAACTCGACAACGAGTGGTTGGATCCTCTCAATCTCGACGCCAATTGAACCGCACTGAAGCGCTCTTGAAGGAGCTAGCGGCAGCAGCAGTTGTGGACCCCTCTATCGTGTCCCACTTGGCTGATATTCTTCCTATACCGAAGAAGAAAAATATTCGGGCCCAGTTTCGAACCCGAGACCTACTGGTTTACCAGCCAGTATGTTTACTACTAAGCCAGTTACCACTGGCGAGAGAGAAAAAATATTTCAAAATTTAATCTCTATAGCTCTGATGCTACCATTGACCATCCTCTTGACAAACCTAACCCTGTCAGAGGATATGATCGTATGGAACTCGATGAGGCTTACCATCCTCGTAATATCGACCCTCATTTGCCAACTAACCCTGGTAATCACGATTTTGGCAATCGCTACACCAGTACCTCGTTAGAGAGTTCCCGCTCTAATCCTGAGGATGAGGAAGTGAGAACCAGACATACTCGTCTCAGGCTACTACGCTCTGGTATGCAAGTCCTTGAGGATCGTCTATTGAATGACTCTGACCTTGACGATAGGAAAGCGGATAACATTCGCTATCTAATCGATAACAAGAGAAAGGAAATAGACACCATCTTGGCACTAGCAGCCCGTAGCACTGAGCATGAGCCTCGTGAACCCTTAGAACCAAGCTTTATAAAGCAGCTAGGTAACGCGCAGGCTGAGGTCGATTTCTCTACTAATGAGAGTACAGTGGAGACACTGAAGGCCTTCGACCAACTTAAGGAGTCTGCCAGCCTTAAGGATAAGCAGATGATGAATGCCTTTATTCATTTCTGTGAGCCAGGTGAATGGCGAACTATCTTGAAGAGCTCATGAGCCCAACTGGAAAGCCCTACCATGGCACCAGTTGCGTGATAATATACTTAACACCTTTTTTTTGAAGATGCACGTGACCGTGAACTTTTAGAGTCTCGCAAGTTCTTTGCGAACGATACCACTATTCGAGGTGCTCTAGCTCATATGACACATATGAATACTCGGATGGGTGGTCGTACCTATACTGGCGAATATTTATTAATTTGTCAGATGATGGAGACTCTGGGAGCTAACCTCTTTAAGAAAGTCAATGATGACATCATCGCCTATGGTGATTTGCGATCTATTCCTTGGTCTGTCTTTGAGAAGATAGTTCACAAGCATACCAATCCCTCTACTAGAGTACTTAGTACCACGAGCTACACCCAGCCCACTAAGCGAAACGCAGTAGAGACTAATACTGCGCGTAGTACTAAGAAACCTCGCACTACTACTGGAGGGGGGTACTGGCTCTACTTCTACCGAACCGAAAGGTGAAAAGAAGGTGAGAGCGCCTTGCAAGAAGTGTGGTTACAACCTCACAAAACGTAATGGCAAGTGGAATGGTAGACACGACCCTGTTAAGTGTGCACCAGGCAAGCCAGATTTTGGACACTATATGAAAGAGTGTGCTACTTGTAAGGGTACTAACGGTTGGCACAAAGAGGATTGCAAAAAGACATGCCGGACGTCCAAGTTAAGCACTGACAGAGAGCAAGATTACGAGAAAAAGTTCAATAAAATCACCAAATGTGATGAACGTATATTTCAAACCGTTTATGTACATGGAGAAAAAGTTATATTTTTTTTTTTATCCAGGGGCTGAAGTCTCTGCTATCTCACGCCGAGTAGCCTATGCTACGAATATGGCTATCCATAACGAAACAACTAATTTAATCTTAGGAAATGGCAAAGTTACCACTTGCGAAGAAGCCATCGACTATGTACACATAATGTTGTCAGATAAAAGAGAAATAAAGACTCACCTAATCGTTACTAACATGTCTCAGAAATACGATTTAGTTATAGGTATGACTGATCTTCTCAGTTTAGGTATAACTCTCACTGGTCTGCCTAATGGGCTAGACCCAAATAAAGATCAGTCAGATGATAACATGTTAAAGATACCTAAACCTCTGGAAGGTGAAGCAAAAGATATGTTTCCGCACTTTACTGATATAATTATGGACTTAATTATACAAAACAGAAAGATTGCAATAACTGACTGGTGTATGTTTAAGTTCTCTAACGGGTACGTTAAGCTTGACTTAACAAACGTCGACTTCTCTAAGTTAAAGTGTCCTTCACATAACTACGTGAGTTGGAGACACAAAGACATTGTCAAAATCCAAATTGGAGATTCGTTAAAACAGGGTCTAATTGAAATCAATTATGATGCAACCCCAGTTAACTTAGTTCTCTTGGCGTCGATCAATATAAATCTGATAGAACACTTAGTAAAACAAGAGTAGTACTAGACCTGTCGCTTACCATAATATAACAACTGTGCGATAAGTTGCCAAGGTGGGTTAGCCCACGCATTATGCTTTGATAAATGAAAGGCATCACCATTAGGATGAGTCAACGACCTATAATCAGAAACTTGTTTGTTATGTTCTGCGGCGAACATATCAATAGTAAATGGACCCCGTCTTGCTTGAGCGAGGTTAAACAATTTCTTATTAAGCATCCAATCGATTGCTAATAACTCTTTAACTGTTTTCTAGTAGTCAGGGACAAGTCGAGAGAGCATGTCAGGAAGAGAATTATGTATTCCTGGTATGTGTGTAATGTTAAATGCGAACTTAGCAATAATGTCATGCCAGCGGTTCACCAACTGTGAATCAGGGTTCATGTCTTTTAAATATGTTAAAGACTTGATCACAGACGACAGTGAAGTAGCTTCTATAAAGGTAGTCTTTAAATTGTCTTAGCGCAGTAACTATAGCAAGGAGTTCTTGTTTATCGGTAGGGTAATTCCGTTGGCTCTTATTATAACTCTTGCTAAAGAATTGTATGTAACGTGGTTTACCATTTATCGTTTGGTATAGCACTCCACCTACCGCTCGATCTGAAGCGTCGGTTGCTACTTGGAATGGGACGCCATCCACAGGGTCATGACGGGTGCGTTCATTACTTTACTTTTGACTGATTACCAAAGTCAGTGATTACCAGGGTTAGATGATAAATGAGGATCGATGTTATGAGGGAGGTAAGCCTCATCGATCTCCATACGATCATAGCCTCTGACAAGGTTAGGTTTGGAATGTAAGACGCCTACACCGGAAATGGTTACTGGACCAAATACTAAACGACATAGAGTACAACATGAGTCTTCAACTCGTACATATAGGCACATACTTACTCGATAAGCCACGACCGAAACCGTTTTACTTTGATTTTCGCTTTACGAACTAGATCGTACCTTCACGTACGTCCGTAGTCCTAAAAGCTACTGGGGGGCTATGTAAAATACGGCCTCCGGTCAGTCTAAAATATCAAGATCAAATGAGATAACATATTGGTTCTTATATTGTATTTATAATAATTTTTAAATACAAATTCTCTTTTCAATATTTCCAAAGTGTTCTAAATTTACTTTGATGACTCCAATAGCCTGAGTATTTGGTATGACTCATTTACTTGGACCTATTTGAGACGATAGTAGTTGAAGGATATTATAAACTAAATTTTATATTCTCTGAACTACTATTTTCAGGTTTTGTCTTCCCTCCAATCTCCAAAATCAAATAAGTCTTATTAGACATGTGGTCATGAACACTTAGTACGTCTAGTGAAGATTATTCAATGAAGAACAGCTAGAGGTACGTCCTGTGTGATCGAAGATATTAAGGCTCTTACCAAGAGGCTGTTTCGATCATTCTTACACAAGCTACCACTGCTAAATCCTAACTGACTTAAATTGTATCTTAGTTTATATAACATAGTTTGAAACATAAGAAATATCCATCGAAGTTTACATATCCATTAATTACGTTTTAATTACGTTAAGAGAACATCTATATACCACTCAAAAGCATTATTGTAGGATCACAAATTTTACTCGCAATAAGCCAGCTATAGGTCTTAACTCCATGGCATAGGCACAACTTAAAGAAGATTCATTTGCCCAACGTATTACCTTGAGAGATGCCCTACGTGACTACGTAATTGCAGATGTAGATGGTCGGATAGTAACCCCCCTCCCTCACCCCTTGGTGTCTGCGAAAAGAATATCTCGCTTGAGCTTTCGTATGGTATGTTAGAACTCTAGGCAGCATCACCGGACTATAACTTGATAGTTATGGGCAATTTACTGTCGTTGGGTATAACTATAATACAAGGTTTACCAAACAACATTTATCCAAAGAGATATCAATGAGATGACAGCCTGTCTACGAAACGTCCAAGACAGAAAGGAAACGATTTTACATTCTAATGACTTTTTTGTCTGAGAACAGCAAAATCAATATCGTTAATGGGCCAACTTTAAAGTCGGCAACGTATACTTGAGCTTAGACCTGATTAGAGCGAGCCTCTCTCACACCAAGTGTCCCATACGCAAATATATTGCACGGTATCACGAACAAGTGGTTACTAGTCAAAGAACAATATTAGACGTGGTTGAAAGACGGAGTGATAACAACTAACTATGAACCCACTCCGGTCAACCCAGAATTGTTAATTATTGGTCGGTTCAATTCTATTGAGTTATCGAAGGTATAAGTGTAGAGTTGTATATGGCATCCAGAATATGTATGGTTCACAAACCATGAAATGTGTTGCATTATAATTCATTACTGCCGAAATTCAAACACTGAAACATTTTAATAGGTGATGCTTTTCAAATCAACTTTTAGATGTGAAAACGCGATAGGCTTGACTTCTACTCGTCCATTATTCATAAAAAAACCTCAGTCAATTTTCTCCGTACTATCTGTGCTACAGCATCATCTATAAATACGACGTCAACACAACAGATACACGGATATATATGTCCCCATTTAAGAGAATTGTCGAATTAGGACAAAAAGCCGAACACGGCACTCAAGTTACTCAGAGAGCTCTACGGTTAAAAAAAAAATTGGACGATTATTGACCCATGCGATAGATTTTAATAGAGTGCTCAGCGGACAAATGCATTTGGAGACTTCACGCGTGTGATATGTTATCCTTTACATACATTGTCAAATTCGCCCTCCCAGTCGCCGAACACACATTGCAGAACATACATTTCTTCGACCGACTGTCTAAGTTGTGCAACACGAGAGCAATCTTAAAACCGCACACAAACATCTTGATGCTCTACGTATACTAAAACACCTTGTTGGCCACAAACCTCTCATTCCGTATGCATACATTGACAAATAGTTCAAGCCTTTGATCTACAAACCTTTCACAGAAGAACGTTCCGGCCACTGGTGAACACCGAATCCACAGTACCGGCAAAAACCGTAATTTGTCTAGCGCATTTGCATTTTCAGCGAATATGACGCACCCTGACATTGGATGTGCATTGAATCAGCCCGCATCCCTTCCAAAGCACTCATAGCGCATCAAGATGCACTGAAAAATATTTCTGTATTTTAAGACCTCTATGACTATCATATGATTTTATGCACTTCCTGTTTTCTCTTTCTCCTGGTCATAGGCTGCCGAAATATCATTGTAAATCCTGGGTTTAGATATTAGATGATAGTGACCTGATTCGACAAATATAGAAGTTTCTATTGTTCTCAGATATTAAAGTATCTTAGAGTGTTTTGAGTTTTAAGTGAATAGTTGTGATTTATTTGATTCGAGTTCCTGCTTTTATATGCATTGGACTCGTAATCCTTGAGCCATTAAAAAACACCTCTTAAGGTGAAAAAGGTTCTCACTTAATCTATGATCCAATCCAAAGGCAGTGTCGCCACGTCCTCAACTGATCATGGCTTACATTGTATTCTCTGGCCTTTTACGTTTAGATTGTACTCTTCCGATATTTAGGGATGTCCTTATGCCCATCAGAGATTTTCTATAATGATGTTTCCGTACTCCTGGCACTTCGGCTCCGAGATTAATTTTCATCTGTAATATTTCTGTGTCCCTCTCTGAGTTTAGATTCTCTCCTTGCTTGATGCTGGGATAACCCTGTTGAGACTCCGGTGTTTGACCGTAGTTTTATGCTTGGTAAACAATCCTGGTTTACTGTGATCAATAGCTTCAACTATATCTATATGCATGCACGTGTCTTCCAGTAGGTGTCACGATTCCCGACTGACCGTAGCGCAAGGCGGTTGAAATACAAAGTGTGGCACTGAAATATTTCTGAGCGAGGGCTGTTGCCTTTTAGTGGACAGCATGTTTTAAATGCTGCGGTTTCAGATTATTCCCGAAGATTTTTTCCTCGAGTAAGGTATGAGGTTATTAAAGTAGGACTTGTGCCAAAAAAGGCTTCGGACTCTTGAAGACCTTGTTTACCTCCTTGTGTTGGTCATATCTTTTTGGATCTGCCTTGTACAATTCTCACGAACCCATTTTACTCTAAATGTTGAATACACACAAGAATCATGTAAACAAGGTAATTTGATCGTAGTGGCGTGCGAAATAGACTCACTAGGTTAGAACAACACGGCATCTACTGCTTTGTCCACTGAACGATAAATGTAAATGAAGTTCTTATTTTGAGAGATCCAGACCCTCCGCCAAACTCTGATAAATATTTTCGTATTGCGCGAAGAGTCATAGCTTTCTAAATGTGCTGTATATAAATTGTACGCGAACACAATGTATACATATGCAATACTACTTTGTCGAACTTGCGGCTGTATAAGACCCTTAAGAGTCAAGTGAAAACGTTGAATCGTATAGTCTGGCAGCTACGGCACCTTCGGAGTACATCGGTGAGCATCTGCCCAGTTTTTCACAGGTTGTCTTTAATTATTCATAGACCGCGCTTTGCAAGCAAATCTGCATATTTTGTTCGCATCACCTAAATCCACCACCTTGATTATTCTATTCGGGAGGGGTTTGTGCATGAATTGGCCGCGATGAGAATCGGGAAAGCAATGTACAGTTTATTGAAATCTACGATAGCTTATTCGACTTGCGCTTCAAATACTTCTCTCGTGCTGATGCAACTTTGCCGTCATCGTTGCGTCTGGTATTCAGGTTATAGAAAAACACGACGTTATCAGCAGGAAGATGCAAAATATGATCCCAAATAGCAGACAGGAAATTTACAACAAACAACAGTGAGATAATATACGAATTCTATCTCATTGGCGGGTAATGCTGACAAAACAACGGGGCATGGCACGCTGTGATGTCGATTAATAAAAAAAGACTTTTCAGCCGTATCTCAATATAGATACGTTCGACCGAAAATAGTATGTAAACCGCTTAGAAAACCCTAAAAACTCGAAAACGACGATGCATGCATAACAATTAGTTTTGTGTTTTACCTCTTGACAGTGGTGGAGGTCTGCCGGGAGCCTGGGCTGTCGGCTGTGTAGAAAGACACATATTACAAACGCTTGGCGTATAGCAGAAGAGCAACACATGGATATATTGCCACGCGTGATAGTATTTAAGTATGTTTTGTACGTGAACTAATGTGTATGACGTGTATTGTGAACCAGACTAGCAACTACAAACAGAACTGCGAGTTTAGATGCGTTCAATTGTAGATTCGATTTCAGATGCAGTGCTATACTGAATCGGCCGACCCAGCCTTCTGCGGACAGTCCCGTAGGAGAAGAATAAAAATACGTTCCTAAACTTTATACTCATAGAGAGACCAAGTAAGAGAGGTAAGGAACTTTTGTATGCGGGCCATAGCTTGGCTTCGAATAATCCAGCGCTCAAACAATATATATATATATATATATATATATACATACATACACATACATACATACATACATATATATATATACATACATACATACATACATACATATATATATATATATATATATACATACATACATACATACATACATGTATATATATTATATATATATATATATATATATATATATATATATATATATATATATATATATATATATATATATATATAATATACATGTATATATATATATATAATAATGCATATATATACATACACATACATATATACATAATATATGTACATATTACGTACATATCATGCATACATACACATTTTACATGCACATCAATGCACGTATGTATACATATATATATGTATATAGTATATATACATATACATAATATATAATCTGGTTGTTGCGATCTTTAATATGTAATAATGTATATATATATATGTTACATGATACTGACATGCAATATAATAATAATATGTATGTATTGCATTTTTTTAATAATATGTATTATATAATATTATTATATATATATATATATTAATAATAATATATATATTATATATAACAATAATATATACATACATACGTACATAATAATAATAATAATGTGTAATACATCAATAATCATCATCATCATCATCAACTTGCATACGCATAATATATATTATATGGTATAATGCATATGACATGATACATACATACGTTTATATATCCATATATATATATATTATATATTAATATAATAATACATAATAATAATTATATATAATAATATTATATATAATATATAATAATAATATATATAATAATACATATAATATAATATAATATACATATATATATGTTCATATATACATGGATGGATGCATGGATGCGTTTATGCGCATTTGCACGCGCATCGCACATCATCATCATCATGTCATCATCATGCGTAATAATATGCGTAATATATAATACATAATAATAATAATAATATAATGTATATATATGTTATTATATATTACATATTAATAAACATTCACGATTACATATCCATCAATATATATATAATATATATATATATTTACATATCTATATATAATACGTATATAGATATATAATATTATATATGCATATATATATATAATAATATATATATTATTACACATACATAATATATGCATACATACGTACGTACAATACGCATGCACGCACACACATATACATATGCGTACGCATCATCACACGCATCGCACATCATCATCATCATCATCAATAATATCATATATATATATATATATATATATATATATACATACATACATACGTATATTACGTACATACATATATATATATATATATATATATATATATATGCATTCATATACATATATATATATATATATATATATATATATATATAATATATATATATAGGACAGACAGGACGGACACACACACACACACACACACACACACACACACACACACACACACATATATATATATATACTCAAACACACAGACATACACAGGCACTGGCATAGACACAGACTGAGACACAGATACAGACACAGACGCACACATACATATACACACACACTATGTACATATATATATATATACATATGTATGTATTTATATACATAAACAGCCCTGCATACTCTAAAGACAACAATATATGATCATTTCATACCTTCAACCACAGTGGCATTGTTTTCCTTTGAGTTGGTGTCTTGCGGTGTCTTTAGTTCGCTGAGTCGCCCGCAGTTGTCGAGCCTATGCACATCCACCTGATGCACAGGCGATGATACCGAAACGAATTATTAGTCTACGTGTAGAGGTACGGATACAGGCATGCGTGGTCATGGCTATATGCATATGCATGAATGTGGTGAATACATACTTGTATTTTGGCCAGCCCACTCATCTGTGAGTTTGTCAAGGCATTGGTATCAATTTGTCAATACATTCCTGCTACCTTTTACACACCTCACATATAAATTTCATATAACTCGGTGGTATCCATGGAGAGGTACAAGCAAGTGAGATAAAATTGTATCCGGGATAGGGTGACTCTGAGATCGTAGCTCCGTTCACATGCGTGATATAAAATATTCAATTTTGACCCAATCAAAACATGTTATATGACCCACAGGACAGGCGCTTGCTCCGATTGGCAGAGAATGTGTAGTTAATTAGCACTGGCAAAGCGTGCTGACGTTTGGTCACGACAGACAATGGTAGGTATGAGGTCATCAACTGAAATAGCAATGCTGTCTATACATAGAAATACTACCTACAACCCAGAGGGCCCAGGTTAAATAAATAGAAATACTATTTACAACTGAGAGGGTGTAACTATAAATAGAAACACTATAAAAACATTCATATCTACTACGGCTATGCCACTGAATAGACCATTCGGGTTAAACTTGCCTCCTTTAAACGTGGGAGCAACTTATCGATCCATGAGGGATCCACCGGACAGACGTTAACCATATAGGCCTGCAGCGAATGAAGGACGTGAGAGGGTGGTTATCAACAAACAACAAACAACAAACAACACACACAAACACAGTGCCCAAGACATACTCATGACAACTGCTGAAACACATATGTATGCCACTTGACACACATGATTCATGTAGAAGTGATGTCATACATACCGTAGATGTTATGTCATACATACTGTAGAAGTGATGTCATGCATACCCTAGAAGTAGTACATACATACCCATACACAACCCAGTCCAGCCGACTTGTGAGCATGCAGTACCGAGTTTAAGTGAAGAAGCACAACTTGACATCTCGAAACACACATGCATGGACACTCACATCCACACACTCACACACACATCTGAAGAGAGCTTAGAGGGTCATGCATACGTATCCTGGGAGTGGTCTGTATATAGCTATACACACACATCTGAAGACAGCGTAGAGAGTGATACATACACACCCTAGAAATGGTCAGAATACATACATACCCTAGAAGTGGTCTGTATATAGCCATACACAACCCAGTCCAGCCGGCTCTCTTGGCCATGTAGTACTGAGCCTGGGTGTACGTATACAACACTCCCATGGCCCTACAAGGGTAGAAATAGTGCAGGTAGCGTTAAGAAATACGGTACACATACGCACGGTGGTGTGTGTACGTTGCTGATAGAATTTTCTATCAGGTACTCTACCTCAATAGAAACATCATCCTAACCCCAATAATCTGAGTTATTTATTGTAGAAGGTAGTACAGATACGGACAAGTGGTGTAGACATGTTTTATATGTGCACACACACATATATATATATATATATATATATATATATATATACATATACATATGCATACATACATAAAAAAAAATATATATATTTTTATTTACATTCATACATATATATACATACATACACACACACGCGCATGTGAATGTACATGAGCTCATATAAAACAAATATATACTCCTATACCCACAATCAAATAGTGTACCTGCTTTGTAACAAACGATGTTTGTCCTACCACCCGCCTGGCTGCACATCCAAAGAGTCCGGCGGAGAAAGCACGCCTGACACTTTGACATGTGTCAATGTCGAGGACTCCATCTGCAATCGCTCGAGACGTCCGTTTACTCACACATGGGAAGCCTGGGAATATGACAATACAACAAAGTAAACTACAATACGACACTGAGAAGCAATTCAGATGACAATGCTATTATTAGGTCTGAAAGTACTCGGGTGTAGCTGTGTACGTGATGGATGTGTATAATGTGTATATATGTATGTAAGCATACGTGTATATATGTATATCTGTGTGTATGTGTATTTGTATATATATACATATATAATGTCTACATATTTAGATGTGGGTTAGTGTCTAATGCCCGTCCCCAATCGCATGCGACAATCATTCGTTCACACACGGGATGTGTGGCAGTGATCCAATACGATACAGGAGACCATGTGCCGTATCTCAGCGTTGTATATGAATATAGCTATGTATAGATGCATGTATACACATGCATGTATAAATACACCTATGTATATATACACAAAAATTATGCTATATGTACTATACCTTAGTACTATACATACTTGACATACTATACTTGTATAGCATCTTTAGTATGTATAGTAGGCATACTATAGAACCTCATGCCCAAGCCCCACTACATACAACACTCTCGAAGTATGTGCGGGTGGTGTGTGTTGATCCCATATATGCTATGCCAAAATGGTTGTGGTTGTACTGCTGAAGTCACCATAGTACTCACAACACACACTCGCGCACACACAGGCAAGCTCAATACACATCTTGCTATAGGTAGTCATAGTGTATATTCACACGCCTTGCCATAGCTAGGTAGGTATAACACTTTTCCGCACACTTTCCTATAGGTAGGTAGGCATAAGACTCATTCACACACCTTGCTTTGTCACAATACTCTCCAGTTGTGTTCGGATGTTCTGTGCGGTGACGGGTGATCGCTGATACGCCAACATGGGATTATTCACACATGTCTTGCTATTGGTAGTCATGACATTATTGTTATAAATATGTACGATACTTATTTACACACCCTGTTACAGGTAGGCATTAGACTTCTTCCCACACCTTGCTTCGTCACAATACTCTCCAGTTGTGTTCGGATGTTCTGTGCGGTGACGAGTGATCGCTGTCGTATGTGATACTGTCGCGCCCATTTGGCATTGCAACCCGAACACACCCACGCTTCATAGATGAGAAGCAGAAAAGTGTAATCACACACCAGGGAACTACCTAAGGGAATGGGTATAGGTAGGTATAGTAGGTAGAACTGTTGTGGATGAGCAACAGGAAAGTGTAGTCACACATCAGCGCATTAAATAAATGAATGGGCATAGGTAGGTATAGTAGTAGGAATAAATAGTAGGTATGAATAGTAGGTAAAACTGTTGCAGACGAGCAGCAGGAAAGTGTAGTCATACGCCAGCGCAATACTTTAATGAATGGGTATAGGTAGGTATAGTAGTAGCTATAAATAGTAGGTATGAATAGAAAGAGTAGGTACGACTGTTTTAGATGAGCAACGGGAAAGTGTGAACACACACCAGCCCATTACCTAAGTGAAAGGGCATAAGTAGGTAGAGTGGGTAGCAGTATAAATAACAGGGAGTAGGTACAAATAGCGGATAGTAGGTACAAATAGCGCGTGGTAGGTATAAATAGTGAGTTGTAGGTATGAATAACAGGGGTAGGTACAAATAGCGGGTAGTAGGTACAAATAGCGGGTAATAGGTACAAATAGGGGATTGTAGGTATAAATAACAGGGAGTAGGTACAAATAGCGGGTGGTAGGTACAGATAGCGGGTGGTAGGTAGAAATAGAGAGTTGTAGGTATGAATAACAGGGGGTAGGTACAATTAGCGGGTGGTAGGTATAAATAGTGAGTTGTAGGTATAAATAACAAGGAGTAGGTACAAATAGCGGGTACTAGGTATAAATAATAGGGAGTAGGTACAAATAGCGGGTAGTAGGTATAAATAACAGGGAGTAGGTAAGTTCTAAGAGTGATCGTGATCCTGAAAAAAAAAGGCTGTATTTGAATGGAGTATTTGGATACTATTCGAGTAAATGAGCAGTAGGTATATGTGATCATACACAAGCGCCACCCGTATGTCCAGTACTTTCGCATCATTGGGCACCTCGTGCGAAAACGTAGATAAATTACGTAAATACTTCAAAATGCCACAGATACCTACCACTTGCACGCTTCTTTAGTTCCTCCCATAGCTCAGTCTTCGCTTCCGCGTCATCGGGTATACCATACACGACGTATCAAACGAAAACGTACTAAAATACGTACATCACTTCAAATTCCACATTTACATACCACCATACAAAATGTATTAAACATAAACGTACTGAATTACAGAGATACGTCAGTTCTCACATATACCTACCACATGCATGTGTTTTCAGATCGTCCCATAGCTCAGTCACCGCTCCTGCGTCATCGGGCCGCGGCCGGATAAAGAGATTTTCGACTGTTAATAGAGCCACTACAATCAACGCCTGCACGCAACAGTAAACAGAAGGCTATAAATAAAACTCTATAAATAGAATTCTATTAATATAATTGTATAGATAGAACTCTATATAAAAACATTATATAAATGAGGGTTGTAGATTGAATGGGATTTTTTTCCCCCAGCACGGGCTTATCCAGGTCCTGGGTCAGCTTATTATGTTTGTTGCTATAGCAACAAACCCGTCTCACAGACCTTCTCACAAGACTAAGCGTAGGACACTCGCAGCGAATACAAAAGGATCAGTCTGGACTTACCCGTGTTGTCGGTTGAGCAATAAAAACTGAGTGACTAAGCTGCAACATATAATGGACATCTCGATGTGTACCAAAGGGTTTGTTGCGAGTTATACAAGAGTGGATATGTGGAGTGCTGCAAGCAAACGAGCCAGCACGCACATGCCCATGTATGCTATATTTATACACACACACACACACACACACACACACATTTATATATATATATATATATATATATCCATCATTGTATCTATATATATATATATAAATCTATACGTATTTCGCGAATCCCCTCAACTCAGCAATCATCACTGTCCAGCAGACATAATTCCGAGCTGAAACTGGCGACAATTAAAACTCTAAAGCCCTTGAACGTTTACGTTGAAAGCAGCTCAACGTTAACGGTGAAAGCAAATAAACGATAATGGTAAAAGAAGCTCAACGTTTCCGGTAAAAGTAGATAAACGTTAACGATAAAAGTAGCTCAACTTGTGTATTGCGACTGATATGCACTGGAAATGCACAGCACTCCATAAACGTGTTCGCCAATTTTTATTCATGAGGGGTTAGGGTTTAGGGTTTAGGGGTTTGGTTTCACACATATACTGATCTCGTGCTCAATCTCATAAAAGTCAACAGTTGACACACACACGCACATGCACTTGAATTTAAATTCTCAGTCCACGCCGCATGATCAGTCTACATAGCCACATAAAGGTATTGGATATATATTTAGATGTGTATTCGTAAATATACGTTCTTTTAATCGGATATATATATATATGTACATCGATCTACAAGCACGGCTCACCTCATAGACGGACCCCAAGGGTAAACTGTTGAGAATGACAATCGACATCTCTGGTGATACTGGAAAATCTGCCATCCGCTTTCCCGTCTCAGTTACATCTCCCGTTCTAGGTGAGAGCGCCCCTGTAAAGATTGGTTTAAATGTGCAAACGTGACACTAATTTGGCATTAGTTTGTTCATGAAACGACAAGTTTATGTATCGACACCTTTAATTTTAAATCTGTGAATATCAAACGCCCGGATATAGGTATGTTACAGTCTGAAACATCACTCAACAGTACTATATATATATTCTAGAACCGTGTTGTATTAAATATACAACAGTATGTGGATAGCCAGTAAGCAAACCATAATATACCAATACAATACGTAATAATCGGATTTAATATACCAAAACTATGCCTACTAACCAGATTAACATACCAAAACAATACGTAATATTCGGATTTTGATATACCAAAAGAGCACCTACGAACCAGATATAGTATACAAAAAGAATACCTCCTAACCAAATATAGTATACAAAAACAACACCTACTAACCATGTATAGTATACAAAAAAAATACCTACTAACCAAATATAGTATATAAAAACAACACCTACTAACCAGATATAGTATACCAAAACAATACCTACTACCCAGATATAGCATACCAAACCAATACGTAATATTCGGATTTAATATACCAAAAGAACACCTACTAACCAGATATAGTATACAAAACGAATACCTATTAATCAAATATAGTATACAAAAACAACACCTACTAAACATGTATAGTATACATAAAAAAGAATACCTACTAACTAAGAATAGTATACAAAAACAACATCTACTAATCAGATATAGTATAACAAATCAATGCTTACTACCCACACTTAGTATGGTCATCTAGAATACGGTATCACGCCAATCAAGTCTCGAATAGCCACCACAGCCGTGATACGAGTTCCTTCACCTCACACACACCATACCAATCTGTTAATGAGCCTGAAAGCAGACACAGTGTACCGGAATAAGACCCGCGTATCAGAGTCAGTTGGTACAACATTTACTATCATCAGGTATGCTCACCACTAGTTAAGGGTTTCAGGGTTTAGCGAAGGGGATTCAAAACCCTAAAAACTACCTACCAAACACAATGAGATCCCGCATCGCCTCCCGGGTCGCCAGTGTAGCGGGTGGGTCAAGGAGTTCGAAGCCCACCACATCACTCACACCACAGCACTTGATGTACAGGATCACAGTCGACAGGTTCATGCGTTGTATCTCAGGCACAGTTACTAGTGGCAGCAGCCCAGTGAATATGGCCTCAGAATACAGGCGGAAACACTTCCCCGCACGTGTGCGCCCTGCCCGGCCCTGATTGATATATAAGTATATATATATATATATATACATATATATATATATATATATATATATATATATACATACATGTACATATACATATATATACACATATATATATATATATATAAATATATAGGTGTATATTGTGAGATCCAAAATCAGAGGCTAGTTGACGATATAATTCTTTTGGTAGACGAATGTGCTGAAGTTGGTAACGATGTATGTAGCCCTTGTATATATTTGGAAGAGTAAAAATGTAAAGGTTTTGATACACAATAATTTCCAAACACGTGGCCAAAAATTCTACTTCAAAGTTCGGTACTCTGACCCTAGGCCGATCTATATATATATATATATATATATATATATATATATATATATATATATATATATATATATATATATATACATATACATATACATATACATATACATATACATACATACATACATACATACATACATGCATACATACATACATATACATACATACATACACCCATATATATATATATGTATATATACATATATATATAAAGGATATATATATACATATACATATATATATATATAATAATAATAATAATAATAATAATATGCGTATGCATGTGTGAGAGAGTGGGAGTGGGTGTTTATGTGATTGCGTACAGGTATATTTGTTTGTGTGTAGAAGTGTGCACGGCACAGTCACGGGTGGTAGCACCCGCACTGAATATGGTCTCAGGGTTATTGGGGGTTTAAAAACAATATGGTCTCAGAGTTTTTAGGGGGTTAAAACCAATATGGTCTGAGAGTACCGAACGGAAACACTTCCCAACCCGTGATCACCCAACTCGTCCGTGCTATATGGATAGGCGCACACATCATGTGTGAGCGTTTATAGGAATATATGTTTGTGAGTGTATGTGTGTACCACACAGTCACACAGACAGAGTCAGAGACAGTGACAGAGGGATAGAGACAAAGCCACAAGACACACTCTCTCTATCTTCTTCACACACACACACACATACATATATAAGCACATACATACATACATGGTAATTAAATATCTATATATACATAAATAATATATATATATATACATATACAGTAAAAAAATATCTCACACATATATATGACTCACCTTTCGTTGGACGGCTTCAGAGACCGAGATAGGCACTACCTTCAGTGCCTGTAAACCCAGTCTTGGGTTGTACTCTGATTGTTTAACGAATCCCGAGTCGACCACATACACAATGCCATCGATTGTCAGTGAAGTCGCAGCAATGTTTGTGGCAACAATGATCTGTGATAGAGAAGAGTGTGTTTGTGTGTGTGTGTGTGTGTGTGTGTGTATGTGGAGATGGACATATGTATGGAGAAAAAAAACGCACACACACACACACACATATATATACATACATATATACGTACACACATACACCCACACCTACCCACCCATCTACCAACCCACACCCACATCCACACACCCGTTGAAGAATGAACTGTTGTGTTTGTTGTGTCTATACCTTTGTAGATGCCTCCGCATGTGAAAGTATACAAATGTGCACACATAGAGCTAAAACATACACAGACATAGAACGGCACGTTTGTGAATATATTTAATTGTACATAGATGGAGATAAGCCTGTGAGTATATACCAATGTGCACACACATAGAGATAAAACATACATAGAGATAATACCGGACGGTTGTGAATAAATACAAATGTACATACATAGCGATAAAACGGTACGGTTGTGAATATACACAAATTTACAGACATAAAGATAAAACGGCACGTTTGTGAATATATACAGAGGTACATACATAGACATACATAGAACTAAAACGGCACGTTTGTGAATATATACAAATGTATATATATAGAGATCAAACCGTACGTTTGTGAATGTATACAAATCTATATACATAGAGATAAAACCGTACGTTTGTGAATATATACAAATGCACATACATTGAGATAAAACGATACGGTTGTAAATATATACAAATGTACATACATAGAGCTAAAGCGGCACGTTCGTATATGTGTATGCATACAATCTCAGATATGACACTACCCCCTCACCTTTCGGATACCCTTTGGCGCGGGCGCAAATACTTGCTGTTGCCTGTGACCAGGCATTGTACCATACAATGGTAGCACCAACAGCCCATTCACCGTACGATCACTGACATCGTGATTGTAGTCTAAGGCCTCGGACTTGCTGAACAGCAGATCACACGCCTTCTCTATCTCGCTCTGTGTGTGGGTTAGTAGGAGGGCGAGAGTGGGGCAGTTGACTCGTGGTGTTTGGGTGATATGATAGGTTAACGGTGATGAGTGTAGGGTTGTGTAGGTAAATAGAATCACTCTCACACACACAAACACAAACACAGACACAGACACAGATACAGACACAGACACAGACACAGACACATACACAGACACACATATATATATCCTCAATATATTAATGTATATATATATATATATATATATATATACATATACATATATATATATATGTATTCATACATATATACATATACATATACATATACATATATATATGCATATATACATACATACATACATTATACATATTATATATATATATATATATATATATATATATATATATATATATATATATATATATATATTATATTCACACATACATATATATATATACATATATACATATATAAACATATATATATATATATATACATACTTATATATATAAATATATATATATATATATATTAATTTATATACATATATCCATATATATATATATATATATATACATAACTATATGTACTTGTAAGTAGTACCTGACCAGTTAAGAAGACCAGTACATCTCCTGCTGGCTGCGTTTCATGGATAGTCATGGCCACCTCTACCGCTTTGACATGGAATGCGCTCTGCTCAGGACTAGGGTAGTATAATTTAATTAATACATGTCGTTGATTAATGTCGCAAATAGAAGGCGCTGTGCGCACAACAAAAGTGGTGTGATGTACAATTTAATACACGCCCTAATTGGTGTCGCAAATAGAATACACAACACTCAGCACCGTTGCAACGTAGACAGTTGAACGATCGAGAGCGTTAAAACTGTATGAAATTGTTGTTGCAAATACGGCTCGTTCTGCTCACGATTGGGGCAACATGTGTAAGACGTTCATGTTGTTAATTGATGTCGCAAACACAACACACTGTACCCAGGAGTCTCGCGTACCCGAGAGAGACCACATCTAAACAGTCTACAGACATCCTCAGTAGGGTTCAGTTTCATATGTAATACATTTATGTTGTTAATTGATGTCGCAAATACAACACTGTACCCAGGAGTCTCTTGTAGAGTTCCGAGCGAGACCACATCTAAACATTATACAGACATCCTCAGTAGTGTTCAGTTTCATATGTAATACATTCATGTTGTTAATTGATGTCGCAAATACAACAATAATTAGTACTGCAAGAGTATTTGTTGTGGTAGTCAGTATCCCGCTTATAATAACACCACCGGTTTTAGCAGAGATTGTCACCCATACACACCGCTGGAAGTCTAGTCGTAAGCTATAGGTGGAATGTATAATAGGGCATACCTCTGAAAGTCTTTGTCTTTAAGCACGTTGCAATAGATCTCTTCTACCGGAAATGTACGCCCAGGTATAGTCAACACCGGACACTGCATCCCAAATAATCAGCAAAAGGTGCTTTGAGACAGCAAGTATATGAGTATTAAATAAGGTGTTATATATATATATATATATATATATATATACATATATATATATGCACACACACACACACACATATATATATATATATACATTTATACACATACACACACACATATATATATACATACATACATACATACATATATACATATATATATATATATATATCTATAAGACATATATATATATATATATAGATACACACACGCACACACACACACACACACACACACACACACAACACATATATATATATATAGATACACACATAGATACATAGATACATAGATACATGCATACATATATAGAATATATATATATTAATATAAACAAAATACATAGAAACAAACTGTAACAGTATGTGTACGTCCTCACGTACTCAACTCACCTTGAAGAACCGGGAGAACTTATCCTCTTCCAGTGTGGCACTCATGACTATTATTTTAGGAC
>LUCW03001731.1:60000-61590 GCA_001586965.3 Sphaeroforma sirkka
ACAACTCCAGGCGAAACCCTAAAAAACCCTAAACCCTAATTACAAGGACGCCACCAGATGACACTAAACGCTGTACTCGGATACGAAAAAAAACGACACCAATGAGCTTAATTATTAACTGTAAACGAGATTTGAGATCCGTGGGAACCGATTTTAATGGCTCGACCCTAAACCCTAAAACGCACCAAATTAACACATCCACACTACTGAGCTTATCTATAAACCAGATTTTGGGTCCGTGGGAGTCGATGCGAAAGGTCCGAAAACGGTACCAATTTCTAAAACGCACCAAACTCACACATGCACACTATAGCGCCATCCAGTAAACCGGTTTCGAGGAACGGCAGCAATAGCAGTAGGAAACCAACGACAGCCAATGCAAGCACCACTAGGACACCCAGTGCTAAGGAAACCGCTCAAGCCGATGAGTGGGGCAGCTCGGGCGGATGGGATGAGCCAGATGACTGGGGTGCGGATGAGAAGAAGAAAGGTAGGCCTTCCCGTGTTATATTGTGGGTGTATTGGGTAGGGACGAAGAGAAGGGAGGTAGGTCTTCCCGTTTTATATTGTGGATGTATTAGGTAGGGACGAGGAGAAGGGATATAGGTCTTTCCTTGTAATATTGTGTATGTAAATGGTAGGGTCGAGCAAAAGAAAGCTAAGTCTTCCCTTGTTATTTGTGGATGTATTGGTATCGACGAGAGAGAGGAAGAAAGAGAGGGTCGTCCCTTGTATTATTGAGGATGTATTTGGTAGTGTCGAGACGAATAAAGTTAGGTCTTCCCCTGTTATCTGCATGCATGTGCTTGTAGGTAGTTTTGTACATGTGGTGCTATGCAAGAATTCACTTATGCCCATGTATATGTACATGTACACTCATCAGCACGAGTTGTGTTTATGTGTGCATACTGATTCATACTGAATTACCACCACACACTCACAGCTGCGGTTGCTAAGCAAGAGGAACGGAAACGGGAGAGAGAGAGGCGGCAGGCTGAGATGAAGGCAAAGCGTGCCAACAGGCAAAAGGAGGGACTGAGTGCTGTGAAGAAGTAGCTGTGGAGAAGAATATAGTCGATAATAAATCTACTATCAGATACACTTCACAATGGCGTATATATCTGTCGAGAATCGTTCATCCAAATGTCAGCCGGCCCCATTGTGTTTTGTGTTCTGTATGATTAAAATCTTTTATTAGATGTATACTATGAGGTTACTACTGACAAGCACTAGATCTAATCTTTGTTATATCTGTGCTTGGTAAAGTACTAAATGCATATATATTGGGTATGTACTTGTAGCCATCCTGTCCTAGACCATGAATGAGAAGGGTATATAAAACCTCAAAACCCTTGACTATGGGTGAGAGGGGCATACAATACCTTAAAAGCCCTTGACTATGAAGTGAGTGGGGCATATAACACCTTAGAACCCTTGACTATGAGTGAGAGGGGTATATGCAGTGACGATATATGTCATCACCCATAGCTACAACATATAAAATGAAGAGAGATATATACGCGTGAGAATACGGAGTGTGAACTGACGAATATATACAACAGAACACAAATTCTATTCTGTATGTAGCAC
>LUCW03001732.1:0-26631 GCA_001586965.3 Sphaeroforma sirkka
AATAGTATTTTAGTTTAATATAGTTTGAAACCTAGTAATTTCCATCGAAGTTTACAGGTGTCATTGTGGTTGATTTATCAAAATTGGAGATTTCCACATAAGAAAATCATCCTGGCGTCGGGACCTCACACCGACACGAAGCTGTCTCACCATAGTATCTATATAAATGAAGTAATAACACAATACACAACATATAAAAATGTCTATGAACACAAGCTCAAAAAGGACACGTATAGTAAGCATTCAAGACACACCCAGCTACAAGCTGCGATCACATTGATGAGCATGACAAATCAACATTAATTTAATAATAGTGGTTGTACACCAGAGTCGCGTCCAGCAACAGGTGAATCACCATGACATTGATTGACGCATCTATTAATCACATACAGAGGATAATAGATATCGATGGGATGAATCACAAATACATTGATAATTAAGCGCACTTAAGAAACATCGATGTGTCGCATTGTAGAAATACGGCCTCCGGTCAGTCTAAAATATCAAGATCAATTGAGATAATACATTGGTTTTTTTATTTGTATTTTAAATAATTTAGTACAAGCTCTTTTTCCAATATTTCCAAAGTGTTCTAAATTCACTTTGATGGCTCCAATAGCCTGAGTATTTGGTATGACTCATCTACTTGGACCTATTTGAGACATTAGTAGATGTAGGATATTATAAACTAAATTTTATAATCTCCGAACTACTACTTATAGATTTTGATCCTCCGCCAATCTCCAAAATCCAATAAGTCTTTTTTTTTTTTTAACTTTTCTTCAGATGGAACTTTATTTATATCAGCTAATGTATTAACGTGACTTACGTTATTATGTCTATTTACAAATTAGGCAAGTGGTCATGAACACTTAGTACTTCTAGTGAAAATTATTCAATAAAGAACAGCTAGAGGTACGCCCTGTGTGATCGAGGATATTTAGGCTCTTAACAAGAGGCAGTCCCGATCATTCTTACACAAGCTACCACTGCTAAATCCTAACTGACTAAATTGTATTTTAGTTTAATATAGTTTGAAACCTAGTAATTTTCCATCGAAATTTACATATTTTTTCAGTTATTTAGTAGTTACAGTAGTGTACTGCTTCTAGACTGTCTGACATCGATTTACTATCCAGCAAATACTATGGCTAAGGGTGCTTCTAAAGGCAAGGAAGCCGCTAGCTCTAAGCCTGCTAAGCCTGCCGAGGTTCCTGAGGTCCCTGTGGAAACACCTAGCCTGTCTGGAGTTGAGCCTGCCGAGGAAACTGTTGCGGAAGCCAATTCTGAGGTTGGTACAGAGGATTATTCCGAGGATGACTCGTCGGATCCTAAAGCCTTGGAAGAAGAGGTATCTACTACCGCGGAAAGGCTCGCCAGCGTCCGTGTATCACCTAGGAGTGAAGCTCAGGACCCCAGCTTGCCCCCCCTGACCACGTGCCGTCAAATATTGGGGATAAACGTCGAAAGGCTGGAAAATTCGTGGATACGAATGTCGGGGACATTATAACTCCACATCTAAAGGACACTCCAGCACAAATCCGGCGTGAAAAGGAAGCATTGGACCTGTCCGAAAATTTCGGTTTCGCCATCGATGGAGAAGCCATTCCATCCAACTCAAATCTTGGGGCCGAAGTTGAGGACACCATGACTCAACAACGAGTGGTTGGATCCTCTCAATCTCGACGCCAATTGAACCGCACTGAAGCGCTCTTGAAGGAGCTAGCGGCAGCAGCAGTTGTGGACCCCTCTATCGTGTCCCACTTGGCTGATATTCTTCCTATACCGAAGAAGAAGAAAATTCGGGCCCAGTTTCGAACCCGAGACCTACTGGTGTACCAGCCAGTATGTTTACCACTAAACCAGTTACCACTGGTGAGAGAGGAAATATTTCAAAATTTAATCTCTATAGCTTTGATGCTACCATTGACCATCCTCTTGACAAACCTAACCCTGTCAGAGGATATGATCGTATGGAACTCGATGAGGCTTACCATCCTCGTAATATCGACCCTCATTTGCCAACTAACCCTGGTAATCACGATTTTGGCAATCGCTACACCAGTACCTCGTTAGAGAGTTCCCGCTCTAATCCTGAGGATGAGGAAGTGAGAACCAGTCATACTCGTCTCAGGCTATTACGCTCTGGTATGCAAGTCCTTGAGGACCGTCTATTGAATGACTCTGACCTTGACGATAGGAAAGCGGATAACATTCGCTATCTAATCGATAACAAGAGAAAGGAAATAGACACCATCTTGGCACTAGCAGCCCGTAGCACTGAGCATGAGCCTCGTGAACACTTAGAACCAAGCTTTATAAAGCAGCTAGGTAACGCGCAGGCTGAGGTCGATTTCTCTACTAATGAGAGTACAGTGGAGACACTGAAGGCCTTCGACCAACTTAAGGAGTCTGCCAGCCTTAGGGATAAGCAGATGATGAATGCCTTTATTCATTTCTGTGAGCCAGGTGAATGGCGAACTATCTTGAAGGCTCATGAGCCCAACTGGAAAGCCCTACCCTGGCACCAGTTGCGTGATAATATACTTAACACCTTTTTTGAAGATGCACGTGACCGTGAACTTCTAGAGTCTCGCAAGTTCTTTGCGAACGATACCACTATTCGAGGTGCTCTAGCTCATATGACACATATGAATACTCGGATGGGTGGTCGTACCTATACTGGCGAATATTTATTAATTTGTCAGATGATGGAGACTCTGGGAGCTAACCTCTTTAAGAAAGTCAATGATGACATCATCGCCTATGGTGATTTGCGATCTATGCTTTGGTCTGTCTTTGAGAAGATAGTTCACAAGCATACCAATCCCTCTACTAGAGTACTTAGTACCACGAGCTACACCCAGCCCACTAAGCGTAACGCAGTAGAGACTAATACTGCGCGTAGTACTAAGAAACCTCGCACTACTACTGGAGGGGGTACTGGCTCTATTTCTACCGAACCGAAAGGTGAAAAGAAGGTGAGAGCGCCTTGCAAGAAGTGTGGTTACAACCTCACAAAACGTAATGGCAAGTGGAATGGTAGACACGACCATGTTAAGTGTGAATCAGGCAAGCCAGATTTTGGACACTATATGAAAGAGTGTGCTACTTGCAAGGGTACTAACGGTTGGCACAAAGAGGATTGCAAGGAGTTACCGGACGTCCAAGTTAAGCACTGACAGTACCATATGTGTGCACTAGAGCAAGATTATGAGAAAATGTTCAATAAAATCTATACCAAAGGAGATGAACGTATCTTTCAAGCAGTTTTCGTAAATGGAGAAAAAGTTATGGCACTATTTGATCCAGGGGCTGAAGTCTCTGCTATCTCACGCCGAGTAGCCTACGCTACAGATATGGCTGTCCATAACGAAACAACTGATTTAATCTTGGGAAACGGCAAAGTTACTACTTGCGAACAAGCCATTGACTATGCACACATAATGCTGTCAGATAGAAGAGAAGTGAAGACTCACCTAATCGTTACTGATGTAAACTTCGATGGAAATTACTAGGTTTCAAACTATAATAAACTAAAATACAATTTAGTCAGTTAGGATTTAGCAGTGATAGCTTGTGTAAGAATGATCGGGACTGCCTCTTGTTAAGAGCCTAAATATCCTCGATCACACAGGGCGTACCTCTAGCTGTTCTTTATTGAATAATTTTCACTAGAAGTACTAAGTGTTCATGACCACTTGCCTAATTTGTAAATAGACATAATAACGTAAGTCACGTTAATACATTAGCTGATATATATAAAGTTCCATCTGAAGAAAAGTTAAAAAAAGAAAAAGACTTATTGGATTTTGGAGATTGGCGGGAGGACCAAAATCTATAAGTAGTAGTTCGGAGATTATAAAATTTAGTTTATAATATCCTACATCTACTAATGTCTCAAATAGGTCCAAGTAGATGAGTCATACCAAATACTCAGGCTATTGGAGCCATCAAAGTGAATTTAGAACACTTTGGAAATATTGGTAAAAAAAAAGAGCTTGTACTAAATTATTTAAAATACAAATAGAAACCAATGTATTATCTCAATTGATCTTGATATTTTAGACTGACCGGAGGCCGTATTTCTACATAGCCCCCAGTAGCTTTTAGAACTACGAACGTACGTTAAGATACGATCTAGTTGGTAAAGCGAAAATCAAAGTAAAAACGGTTTCGGTCATGACTTATCGAGTAAGTATGTGCCTATATGTACGAGTTCAAGACTCATGTTGTACTCTATGTCGTTTAGTATTTGGTCCAGTAACCATTTCCGATGTAGGCGCCTTACGTTTATTATTTGGTAAGGTAATAGCCAAAGGCTGTTCTTCATTAGTAAGTAAGTTTGAACAATTTTCTGCACTGTTGGTAAGCAGATCAGAAAGTTTAGTCACGTAGGAAGTAGGTAGCAAATAGGGAATTTCAGATCCGTCAGGGTTTGTAGTCACCTGAGGAAACCCTTTTCGTTTATCTCGTGTGTTCTTATGTAAACGCTTATTCCATTTCTTGTTAAAGATGGATTTTGGAGATTGGCGGGAGGACCAAAATCTATAAGTAGTAGTTCGGAGATTATAAAATTTAGTTTATAATATCCTACATCTACTAATGTTTCAAATAGGTCCAAGTAGATGAGTCATACCAAATACTCAGGCTATTGGAGCCATCAAAGTGAATTTAGAACACTTTGGAAATATTGGAAAAAGAGCTTGTATTAAATTATTTAAAATACAAATAAAAACCAATGTATTATCTCAATTGATCTTGATATTTTAGACTGACCGGAGGCCGTATTTCTACACAAGTCAGGTCTCAGTGATCCACAAATGAACAAGGAACAAAACCCAGAAGGTAACAACAGATCCTATGAGGCAATCCAAGACATAATAGGCGACCAGAGTAGAGCTAATAGAACAAAGTAGTATAATAATTCAATATAAAACAAGGTATCACACAAGAGCATCATATCATATCACAATAACAAGTCATTAACAATCAAATTTGACAAGACACACACATGGCTCGAGTGAATGTTAGTGTAAGCCATTAAAAGGATTTTTTCCAACAATATACACCATTAAACAAATACAAAAGGTCTATCACAAAAAAATAGACCTGACAATGCGAATAAAATCGCACAATAAAAGGTTCGCACAACTAGCACAAATACAAAGAATATATTCGATACAGAGAATCAAGAGGGTACGAAACAACAGCCAAGGGGCGGCCGGGTCCAATACAAGTAAGAACATAACCACAGATTGGTATAGGACACAGTTCGGTAAGGGTCCGAACATCAACGTGACATCAATAGGACAGAACATCACAAATGACATCAATATCACAATGGTTTGGTATAAGACCGAACATCCATTGAGCCATCACACGTGTCAAATCAAGGCTACAATCTCATATGAGAACATAAACATAGCTAAGACCACATATGACAAAGACTAATACCACACATGATAAAATGATCTGAGAACTATTATCACACATGATAAAATAAGTTAGAAACTATTATCACACATGATAAAATAAGTTTCAATAAATTCACATGTGACAAAATAAGTCTAACAAAAAACTGCAAATACACCTTCCCAATCACAGGAAGGAACATAACAAGCTACCGCACAACATAGAACGGTAAAAATTTCACACGAAAGTGTAGCAAAGCGTGCTAACGGCAAAGGGTACTACACAAGTATTCAGCAAAGACAAGGGGGGTGGGGTTGAAGCGCTAGTTGAGAACAAATGTAGCACAAGTCTTTACTGTTAACCCGTGATACACACACTCCAACATAAACAACTCAACATGTCAACCTAATGGGATGAATAACAGCAAACAGTGAAGCCGACACCAGGTAGTAGCTCGAGCCTACCCCCATCTAGCGGGGTACCAATGTAGGTGTCGGCAATGTGATTAGAAGAACATATGACAAGACAAGAACATATGACAAGGCAACTGCATTCTGGTCAGTAAGTTCGTATTCAGGTTGGAAGCAACAGCACCTGTAGCTATCGTAAGTCTACACAAGATGAGAGTAGCCATATATGATCAGTAACCTGGGCGTCGCATGCCTCTAGTAGACACCGAGCTACGAATGAGATACGATGAGGTAATCAATGCACGTATTAATGACGAGGAGGACGAAGTAATACAAGTTAGTCAATACATTAGTGAGCTAGCGATCATGGGTTCAAGCTTAGATGATAAGGTTAACGAACCAGTACTGTCTAAATTACTATAGACCTAAGAATTTCCGAAGTTATCGAAAGGTAGTTCCTTCAAAATAGAAAATTGTGAAGACATTATAGAGTTTACTACGCAATTCAGAGACCTGTTCTTAGCTAAGTTCATGCTTCTATGTCAGTATCCAGCACTAGAGAGATATCTATTAGATTTTACTGATGCATCTGAAAACACCAAGGGGCTTTTCAATGAGATACGAGACTCAACAACACAGATCACAAAGCGCCACACTGATCCAGAGCAATTCGATAAAATTATTATTGATAGATTCAGACATCACCCAGCAGACTATCAATGACATGGAGAACATTGAATTATTTTCACAGGAAGTACTAAGTGTTCATGACCACATGCCTAATTTGAAAATAGACATAATAACGTAGGTCAAGTTAATATATTGGCTAATATAAATAAAGTCCATCTGAAGAAAACTTAAAAAAAGAAAAAGACATTGGATATTGAAGATTGGCGGGAAGACCAAACCTTGTAAGTAGTAGTTCAGATATTATAAAATTTAGTTTATAATATCATACATCTACTATCGTCTCAAATGGGTACAAGTAAATGAGTCATACCAAATACTCAGGCTAATGGAGCCTTCAAAGTAATTTTAGAGCACTTTGGAAATATTGGAAAAAGAACTTGTATGAAATTACTTTAAATGCAAATAAAAACCAATATGTTATCTCATATGATCTTGATATTTTAGACTGACAGGAGGCCATATTTCTACATAGCCTCCAGTAGCTAATAGGGCTACGGACGTACGTGATGGTACGATCTAGTTCGTTAAGCGAAATCCAAAGTGAAACGGTTTCGGTCATGGCTTATCGAGTAAGTATGTGCCTATATGTACGAGTTCAAGACTCGTGTTGTACACTATATCGTTTAGTATTTGGTCCAGTAACCATTTCCGATATAGGTGTCTTACGTTTATTACTTAGTAATGTAATAGCCAAAGGTTGTTCTTCATTAGTAAGTAAGCTCGTCCTCCCGCCAATCTGCTCTGTTGGTAAGCAGATCAGAAGGTTAAGACACATAGGAATTAGATCGCAAATAGGGAATTTCATATCCATCCGGGTTTATAATCACCTGAGAAAACCCTTTTCGTTTATCTCGCGTGTTTTTATGTAAACGCTTATTCCATTTTTTTTATTAAAAATACGAAGAAAGTCGTGAGATTTACGAAATGCATCGGAGGTTAGCCAAGTGTGACCGTCTTCGGATGCTTTGTCAATACTATCCAGCAATTACTATGGCTAAGGGTACTTCTAAAGGCAAGGGAGCCGCTAGCTCTAAGCCTGCTAAGCCTGCCGAGGTTCCTGAGGTCCCTGTGGAAACACCTAGCCTGTCTGGAGTTGAGCCTGCCGAGGATACTGTTGGGGAAGCAAATTCTGAGGTTGGTACAGAGGATTATTCTGAGGATGACTCGTCGGATCCTAAAGCCTTGGAAGAAGAGGTATCTACTACCGCGGAAAGGCTCGCCAGCGTCCGTGTATCACCTAGGAGTGAAGCTCAGGACCCCAGCTTGCCCCCTGACCACGTGCCGTAAATATTGGGGATAAACGTCGAAAGGCTGGAAAATTCGTGGATACGAATGTCGGGGGGGCATTATAACTCCACATCTAAAGGACACTCCAGCACAAATCCGGCGTGAAAAGGAAGTATTGGACCTGTCCGAAAATTTCGGTTTCGCCATCGATGGAGAAGCCATTCCATTCAGCTCAAATCTTGGGGCCGAAGCTGAGGACGCCATAACTCGACAACGAGTGGCTGGATCCTCTCAATCTCGACGCCAATTGAACCGCACTGAAGCGCTCTTGAAGGAGCTAGCGGCAGCAGCAGTTGTGGACCCTCTATCGTGTCCCACTTGGCTGATATTCTTCCTATACCGAAGAAAAAAAATTTCGGGCCGGGTTTCGAACCCGAGACCTACTGGTTTACCAGCCAGTATGTTTACCACACAAGCCAGTTACCACTGGCGAGAGAGATAATATTTCAAAATTTAATCTCTATAGCTCTGATGCTACCATCGACCATCCTCTTGACAAACCTAACCCTGTCAGAGGATATGATCGTATGGAACTCGATGAGGCTTACCATCCTCGTAATATCGACCCTCATTTGCCAACCAACCCTGGTAATCACGATTTTGGCAATCGCTACACCAGTACCTCGTTAGAGAGTTCCTGCTCTAATCCTGAGGATGAGGAAGTGAGAACCAGACATACTCGTCTCAGGCTATTACGCTCTGGTATGCAAGTCCTTGAGGACCGTCTATTGAATGACTCTGACCTTGACGATAGGAAAGCGGATAACATTCGCTATCTAATCGATAACAAGAGAAAGGAAATAGACACCATCTTGGCACTAGCAGCCCGTAGCACTGAGCATGAGCCTCGTGAACACTTAGAACCAAGCTTTTATAAAGCAGCTAGGTAACGCGCAGGCTGAGGTCGATTTCTCTACTAATGAGAGTACAGTGGAGACACTGAAGGCCTTCGACCAACTTAAGGAGTCTGCCAGCCTTAGGGATAAGCAGATGATGAATGCCTTTATTCATTTCTGTGAGCCAGGTGAATGGCGAACTATCTTGAAGGCTCATGAGCCCAACTGGAAAGCCCTACCCTGGCACCAGTTGCGTGATAATATACTTAACACCTTTTTTTTGAAGATGCACGTGACCGTGAACTTCTAGAGTCTCGCAAGTTCTTTGCGAACGATACCACTATTCGAGGTGCTCTAGCTCATATGACACATATGAATATACGGATGGGTGGTCGTACCTATACTGGCGAATATTTATTAATTTGTCAGATGATGGAGACTCTGGGAGCTAACCTCTTTAAGAAAGTCAATGATGACATCATCGCCTATGGTGATTTGCGATCTATGCCTTGGTCTGTCTTTGAGAAGATAGTACACAAGCATACCAATTCCTCTACTAGAGTACTTAGTACCACGAGCTACACCCAGCCCACTAAGCGAAACGCAGTAGAGACTAATACTGCGCGTAGTACTAAGAAACCTCGCACTACTACTGAGGGGGTACTGGCTCTACTTCTACCGAACCGAAAGGTGATAAGAAGGTGAGAGCGCCTTGCAAGAAGTGTGGTTACAACCTCACAAAACGTAATGGCAAGTGGAATGGTAGACACGACCCTGTTATGTGCACCAGGCAAGCCAGATTTTGGACACTATATGAAAGAGTGTGCTACTTGCAAGGGTACTAACGGTTGGCACAAAGAGGATTGCAAGGACTTACCAGACGTCCAAGTTAAGCACTGACAGTACCATATGTGCGCACTAGAGCAAGATTATGAGAAAATGTTCAATAAAATCTATACCAAAGGAGATGAACGTATCTTTCAAACAGTTTTCGTAAATGGAGAAAAAGTTATGGCACTATTTGATCCAGGGGCTGAAGTCTCTGCTATCTCATGCCGAGTAGCCTACGCTACAGATATGGCTGTCCATAACGAAACAACTGATTTAATCTTGGGAAATGGCAAAGTTACTACTTGCGAACAAGCCATTGACTATGCACACATAATGCTGTCAGATAGAAGAGAAGTGAAGACTCACCTAATCGTTACTGACATGTCTCAGAAATACGATTTAATTATAGGTATGACTGATCTTCTCAGTTTAGGTATAACACTCACTGGTCTGCCTAATGGGCTAGACCCGAATAAAGATCAGTCAGATGATAATATGTTAAAGATACCTAAACCTCCGGAAGGTGAAGCAAAGGATATGATTCCGCACTTCACCGATATAATTATGGACTTAATTATACAAAACAGGAAGATTGCAATAACTGACTGGTGTATGTTTAAGTTCTCTAATGGGTACGTTAGACTTGACTTAACAAACGTCGACTTCTCTAAGTTAAAGTGTCCTTCACATAACTACGTGAGTTGGAGACACAAAGACGTTGTCAAAACCCAAATCGAAGATTGGTTAAAACAGGGTCTAATTGAAATCAATTATGATGCAA
Organism: Sphaeroforma sirkka; assembly: GCA_001586965.3. NCBI lineage: Eukaryota > Ichthyosporea > Ichthyophonida > Sphaeroforma > Sphaeroforma sirkka. Next base: position 10,251 of record LUCW03001732.1, read on the forward strand.
ACCCCAGTTAACTTAGCTCTCTTAGCGGTCGATCAATATAAATCTGATGGAACGTTTAGTAAAAAAACAAGAGTAGTACTAGACCTGTCGCCAATCAACAAACTAATTCCGCAACATAGTTTTCCCTTACCTAAGATAAGCGAGATACTACGCAAAATGGAGGGTGCGACTATCTTTTCCAAGATAGACTTAAAAGCTGCATTCCATCAACTACAAATATATCAGCCTCATAGGAAATACTTTTCCTTTACTTGGCAAGGTAAGAAGTACCAGTTTAAAGGTGCACCTGAAGGCTTACACATGTTACCTTCTTTCTTCCAACAAGTTATGATGGAACTATTTGCGGACCTGTCGTATAACGTATCAGTCTATTTAGATGATATAGTTATCTTTACAAAGACAGCACATGAACATGCTAAACTCGTTAAAGAAGTCTTAAAGCGACTTAATCATGCTAAACTTAAGATTAACGAAGACAAGTGTTCTTTTGCTAAAGATACTATACACTTACTTGGCTACAAAGTATCTGCAGCAGGGGTAGAAATTGATCCTGGCAAGAAACAGTTTCTGTTGGATTTATCAACACCAATTACTGGAAGAGATGTGAACTCTGTGTGTGGGTTTGTTAACTTCTTTCTCGGATTCGGTACCGCATCTTTCTCATTACTTAAAGCCTTTCAGTCACCTACGGCTGCACAAAGGACCTTTGGGAAAGCTTTGACTAAAGAATGTGATGATGCATTTAAACTAGTCAAAAGTAAAGTAATGGACGCACCCATCATGCAGTACCCTGTGGATGGTGTCCCATTCCAAGTAGCAACCGACGCTTCAGATCGAGCGGTAGGTGGAGTGCTTTACCAAACGATAAATGGTAAACCGCGCTACATACAATTCTTTAGCAAGAGTTATAATAAGAGTCAACGGAATTACCCTACCGTTAAACAAGAGCTCCTTGCTATAGTTACTGCGCTAAGACAGTTTAAAGACTACCTTTTATGGAAGTTACTTTACTGTCGCCTGTGATCAAAAGTCTTTAACATACTTAAAAGATATGAACCCTGATTCACAGTTGGTGAGCCGCTGGCATGACATTATTGCCAAGTTCGCTTTTAATATAACACACATTCCAGGAATACATAACCATCTTCCTGACATGCTCTCTCGACTTGTGCCCGACTACCAGAAAACAGTCAAAGAGTTATTAGCAACCGATTGATGCTAAATAAGAAATGGTTTAACCTCGCTCAATCACGATGGGGTCCATTTACTGTTGATATGTTCGCCGCAGAACATAACAAACAGTTTTTCTGAATATAGGTCGTTGACTCATCCTAAAGGTGATGCATTTCAGCTTGACTTATCAAAGCATAATGCGTGGGCTAACCCACCTTGTCAACTTATCGCACAGTTGTTAAATTATGTTAATATTACTAAATCTACCATTACGCTGTGTTGTCCCTTACGTAACTCCGACCCATGGATACGTGATTTAATTAATATGATTCAAGACGAACCTATTTATGTCGACCGTGAAACCGACACGTTCTTGTATCAGGGATCCTATTCTATTAAGAAGACGCCTTGGAAACACACCATTGTTTGTCGCATCGGTCCTGCAGGTACCACTAAGTGGAAACCCTCAACCGAATTCTTAGCTAAACTAGAGGAGTTCAAAGAGTTTGAACAAAAGCTCAAGACTCGTACAACACATGCACCCAACAAGATTGTAGTCGAGGTAATGCCGATTGAAACGGCATTAGATCGTAAAAAACATGGAACTAGCTAAGGCCATGGATCAAAGACTCAAAACTCTAAGAGAACCTGAAGCTCGCACTCAACTACTTAAAGCGCTGCTTAAAGAACAGCCAGGAGTTGCGAAACAACTGAAGAAGATACTTCAACAATCCAATGTTGTCAATTATGTATCTCAGGACTCTACCCCTCCTGATACTGAGGTTGCCCTTTCCAACAGGACTATGGTTCATCCAGCCAGCGTTACGCAGAATCTGACTGACTTAGAGGAGCTCGAAAGTAGAGTTAAAATTATACATAATTTAACGCATCGAGCATATGAGCATACTTATAAAATGGCTATTCGTGCAGGGCTTGATCACCCGGCGCTGAAAGAAACCATACGTGAAGTATACCGACGCTGTACTGATTGTGAAAAGAACCAGATCAAGCGATACGGTTGGGCACCCCTAAAAAAAAGTGTGACAGAAGACCAACCGATGCGCCGAGTCATAGTCGATTTGGTTAAACTCCCGCGATCCAAGCATACTGGCGATGTATATATCTGTCATTTCTTATGTGTGGCTTCGGGCTATAACTTGCTTTATGCAATACCGAACAAACGTCCACAAACAGTGGCAGAATTATGCTATCACGTCTTTAATGACTTCGGTTTCCCCGAGTACTATGTTCTGATAACGGTAGTGAGTTTTGTACCGACGTAATGGAGGCACTTATACTCGTATCAGGCATGACCCATAGGCGTGGTGTTCCTTACAAACCTCAAACGCAGGGTGCAAATGAGACACGTCATAGAGAACTTAAGAAACTCTTGCGTACCGCACTAGACGACGTTGAGGATATGTGGCCTTATCATTTGAAATGGGTTCAGACTCAAATGAATAACTGCATGAATCCTCAAACTGGAACACTCCCGTTTCACTATTTCTTTGGCCGCTATAGTGAATTACAAGCAACGTTTGATAAAACTGCGCCCGAGAAACACGCTACCCCGTGGCTACAAAAGATCGAGCATATGCAGAACGTTGTTTACCCCTGTTTACTGAGCACAAGAATCGCGTCCTACTTAAAGCGTATGACCGATGGAATAACACTAAGAACATTGTTCAGTTCAAAGTCGGCGATTACGTTAACATTATAAATCGAAACGCCAACGTTACCGAACTCTCTTCTAAGACGATAGGACCTTTTGTTATTTCCTACCATGATGAGAGAAGAGTGATACTTACGAAGTGAATAACATTGATGGTACTAGCGCAACCAATCTAGGCACTCACCGTATCCCTACCTCCGAACTCTCATTCGCTCGCTCATTTGATTCTGATGTACCAGTTATGGAGTCACAAGTCAAAGATATAATTGACAAAACATCCGAAGACGGTTACACTTACTACAAGACCCGTTTCATGGATGGGACAGTAGCTTGGCTAACCTCCGATGCATTTCGTGAATCTCGCGACTTTCTTCGTATCTTTAATAAGAAATGGAATAAGCGTTTACATAAGAACACACGAGATAAACGAAAAGGGTTTCCTCAGGTGACTACAAACCCTGACGGATCTGAATTTCCTATTTGCCACCTACTTCCTACGTGACTAAACTTTCTGATCTGCTTACCAACAGTGCAGAAAATTGTTCAAACTTACTTACTAATGAAGAACAGCCTTTGGCTAATACCTTACCAAATAATAAACGTAAGGCGCCTACATCGGAAATGGTTACTGGACCAAATACTAAACGACATAGAGTACAACATGAGTCTTGAACTCGTACATATAGGCACATACTTACTCGATAAGTCATGACCGAAACCGTTTTTTACTTTGGTTTTCGCTTTACCAACTAGATCGTATCTTAACGTACGTTCGTAGTTCTAAAAGCTACTGGGGGGCTATGTAGAAATACGGCCTCCGGTCAGTCTAAAATATCAAGATCAATTGAGATAATACATTGGTTTTTTTATTTGTATTTTAAATAATTAGTACAAGCTCTTTTTTCCAATATTTCCAAAGTGTTCTAAATTCACTTTGATGGCTCCAATAGCCTGAGTATTTGGTATGACTCATCTACTTGGACCTATTTGAGACATTAGTAGATGTAGGATATTATAAACTAAATTTTATAATCTCCGAACTACTACTTATTGATTTTGGTCCTCCCGCCAATCTCCAAAATCCAATAAGTCTTTTTTTTTTTTAACTTTTTCTTCAGATGGAACTTTATTTATATCAGCTAATGTATTAACGTGACTTACGTTATTATGTCTATTTACAAATTAGGCAAGTGGTCATGAACATTTAGTACTTCTAGTGAAAATTATTCAATAAAGAACAGCTAGAGGTACGCCCTGTGTGATCGAGGATATTTAGGCTCTTAACAAGAGGCAGTCCCGATCATTCTTACACAAGCTACCACTGCTAAATCCTAACTGACTAAATTGTATTTTTAGTTTAATATAGTTTGAAACCTAGTAATTTCCATCGAAGTTTACACAGCGAAGTGTGCAGACTGCGCAAGGACTGGAGGTTACCACAAACACGTGTAAGGTGCAACCGAAGGTAGAAGTTAAGTGACAATCTTACCGGATCTTGGCATTGAAACAAAAGGATGCACCGCAAGATGAGGGGGTCATTCTAGATGTACGAGTTAATGAGCATGAAATGAAAGCGTTGTTGGATCCGGGCTCGCAAATTTCATGTATATTATCGAGATTCTGTAAAATAACAAATTGCACTCGTAAGTCAGGACCTACTAGGTTAAAACTAGCTGACGAAGGAGAGATTACATGTCGTGACATGGTCGTAGATTTGAGGTAAAGGCAGTCGTCTGCAACACTTCGCCAGACTACGATTTAATAGTGGGGATGGGGGATCTTTTGTCGATAAGTATCACAATCAACGGCTTACCTACAAACATTGACTCACAAAAGGTCAGTCAGATGATAATCTGCTTAAGCCTGTACACAAGCCTTCTAAGACTGTGAGAGAGACGATACCTCAATTCACGGAGAAGCTTAAGGAGCGTATCTTTGAAAATAATAGTATCAAGATTACAGACTGGACTCAGTTTAAATTAAATAATGGGTACGCAAGCTTAGGACTGAAGTAGGCTTTTCGAAGTGGAAATGTCCAACAAGAAATTATGTAGCGTGGCGTCTAGAACAGGTAGTCCAAGAGAACAGGTTAAGGCATGGTTGGAAGACGGGGCAATTACAGCCAACTACGAACCGACTCCAACCAATCTCGCACTCTTGGCGGTGGACCATATTAACTCAGATGGCATGTTAGAGAAGGTTCGCGTGTGCTTGGATATGAGTACTATAAACGCTCTTATACCTACACACAATTTTATCTACCGAATATTAATGAATTGCTGAGAAGTATGGAAGAGGCGAAGATATTTTCGACCATCGATTTGGAGCAAGGCTACCATCAGATGAAGATATACAAACCACACCGGAAGTGTTTTACCTTCACTTGGGATGGACAGCAGTATTCATTCAAGGGAGCTACATTTGGTCTACATATGTTACCAGCCTTCTTTCAACAGATCATGCAAGACCTGTTTAGAGTCATGGATATTGTACAGGTATACATCGATGATATTGTAGTGTTTACCAAGACCAAATAGGGGCACGATAAAGTTGTGCAAGAAGTTTTGGCAAGGCTAAACAAGCACAAGTTCAAGAACAACAGCAAGAAGTGTCAGCTTGGTGTAAACGCGATACAGCTGTTGGGATACCGAGTCTCTGGGGAAGGTATTATGATCGACCCCGGAAAGGTTGAACACTTGTTAGATTGGAGAACTCACACTACAGTCAAGGACGTTAATAGCATGTGCGGATTCGTCAGCTTCCTAAGCTACCTTAAGCCTTTCGGACATTTACAATGTCACAAGGGTAAATTGGGAGCGTTGTGGACCAAGGAATTTGATGATGCCTTAAAGCAGCTCAAAACAGTGGTTCATCAGGCTCCAGTAGTCCAGTCGCCGAAAGATGGAGTTCCATTCATGGTGGCTACAGACGCATCCGACATGGCGTTAGGAGACGTTCTGTATCAATGATAGTCGGGAAACTGAGATATGTTCAATTCTTTAGCAGGGCTATGAATTTATCACAAATCAACTACCCGACGGTGCAACAGGAGCTATTAGGTATTGTAAAGGCACTCCCTCATTTCAAGGACTACCTATACGACACACTTCAATGTACTGTGCGATCAGAAATCGTTGCAATTTCTAAAGGACATGAAACCCGATTCACAATTGGTCAGTCGATGGCACGATACGATCGCGAAGTTTTCGTTTAGCATTACACATATACCGGGGATACACGGATACACAATCACTTACCGGATATGCTGCCACGCTTTGCACCGGACTTCAACAAAATGTTCCACAAGTTGCTAGCTACGGATTGGATAGCCAATCCTAGGTGGTTTAAGATTGCAGACAACATATATTGTTCACACACCATTGATATGTTTGCAGCACATCATAGTGTGCAGCTGCCGCGATACCAGACTCTGGAACGTCGATTGAGAGGTGGATACTTTCCTCTACCCGGGTACACGTGCAGTCCAGACGACACCTTGGCGACATACGATTATATGTCGAATAGGTACAGTCGGAACATCCAAATTGACACAATCCGAGACCTTCAAGTGTAAGGTTGAAGAATCCAAGATTTCCACTCTTGACACCTACGTCTCAATGAGAGACTAGAACGACACACGTATCTGTAGTATGCGTCACCGAGGTACAATCTTATCCTGCGGAATCAAAGAGGAACTCATCACTAGCGAATGTCTTCTACAAGAAAATACGTTCAGATATAGCAATTGCCTATGGAGCCGAGACGAAGTTGCTTAAGCAAATGATAAACGACATTCCAGAAGTGTACGATCATGTAACACAACTATTAGACAAGGAGACCAATAGTAGAATACATACGCCAGACCTTTCAGGCGAGATTGGTCTAGACGAGTCTTTTAGCCCAAGTGATGTAGTAGTGGGATCCTCGCCTTCAGACTTTGACACAACAAGCTCATCGGAGGACAAAATTTTGATGTGGTTAAGGCAAAATCATGCTCTTAAACACATGGATAAGGTTAGGACTGAGAAAGATTGTGAGTGGTACGGGATTGTACACCCAAAGCTTAAGCAATATATATCTCAGGTGTATCACGAATGCAACAACTGTGAAGTTAACCGGATCAAGCGCTATGGATATGCCCCATTGCGGAGGGTATCAGAAGACGAGCCGTGGCACAGGGCTGTCATTGATTTGTGGTTGAGCTACCCACGTCCGAACACACGAAAGAGAAGCATGTCTGCCACCTTTTTGATGTTACTTCAAGATAAAACGTACTATATCCTCTGAAAGACAAATCAACACATACTGTGGCTGAGTGCATATATAAGTGTTTCGCAGATTTTGACTGGCCAGCTATTGTGTGTACCGACAACGGTATTGAGTTTACAGAAGATGTCATGACGACACTGTCACTCGTTGCGGGATCATGCCACAAGATGGGTGTACTATATAAGCCTCAGACACAAGGTGCGAAAGAGGTACGACACAGAAAGATGAAAGAGTTCATGCGTGGAGCGTTGCTAGACAATGTTGACATGCGGTCATACTCGATTATCTGGGTACAGACACAAATGAACGAGACACCAGATTCAGTCACTGGTACAATACCCGCTCACTATTTTAGGGGTCTTTATAGTAAACTACAAGTACATTTCAACAAGGATTCTCAAGAAGATCTTGTGTTACCATGGTTAGAGAAGGTGCGTCGAACCAGAGACGTTGTCTTTCCTGCTTGAGAGAGATGAAAGATACCGCACTCAGGAAGAGACAAAAGCGATGGAATGATTCAAAGAAGATAGTCGAGTTTGAGGTGGGCGATATAGTCAACATCATGGCTCGCTGCTCCGACACAACTGTGCTTACGGCTATATACATTGGAACATTCAATATCTCAGTGGCCGATAAGAATGGCGGAACTTACGAAGATAACAATGTTGATGGTTCAAGTGCTCTCAATATCGGATCACATCGAATTCTGATGACACAAATCATCCTTCGTCGCACACGTGAAGCTATTATACCCCTTATGTCTTACGAGTTTAAGAAACTTTTAGGGAATTACAAATATGAAGATAAGACTGTATTACTATACAACGGAGTTTGCAAATGACGCACAATACGATCTACCTCCATCGGCATTCGATGACCCAGATATATTGAAGGCTTTTGATAAAAAAATTCTTGCAAACGCCAACATAAGAACAGGGCAGATACAGAGGCTATCTTATCGACAAACAAACGTCCTGACGTAGTTAATGTTTATCCGCAGACATCATTCGTTCCAAGTTTCAACGATCACGGAATGTACGTACCCTTTTAATGCACTAAGAAACACCCCATCCACCATCAGGTACCTCAAGGACTTAAACCCAAACGTAATAGAGTAACCGAGGAACTTATAAAAGTCTAAGGATACTTTGTCTAAGATAATATAACATAAGCATTGAGGCCATTATATGATCAAACCCCGTTTCTTCTTTTCGCTTGTATATTTCATGTGAGCTTTTGAATCTATGTGCTTGAAATCGCATATAAGCCAACATTGGAATTTTTTCAAGCTGAGGGGGGGGGCTGTGTAAAATCAGCGGGTTCCTATAATAGAAGCACATGTTAAATCGTATATTATAAACATATGAACGTTTAACGTAACGCGGTTATAATACCTGGTATACGTGAAACGCAATTGTAGATATTTGTAATTGTAGAATAATCAAATAATTTAAATCGAGATATATTGAAAATGCAGAAAACAAATAAACAAACATACAAATAATCATATTGGAAACATAATTGCATACAACAGAGGTCGGAGATTCTGTTTATATTGGTATGATGGTTTTTCTCTAATGATATGTTATCCATCAGAATACTGGGATATAACAATTGAGAGAGTCTCAGGTGAAATTGACACTTGATGACACATGTTATATTGCCGAATACTCTCAGCGCAAGATCGCCCACTGAGAAAAGGGGCTTGAAAATGATCCTCCCTAGCCAGCCGACTAGATATGCCCGTCTATGCCTTCAATTGGATAGAGAGCTAAGTACCATGTGATGGGGTATAGGGGCAGACATTACACTGCATCAACATGGTGTTTTTTATTTCTTTTTGATTTTCTTAAGTTTGACTTAAGAGATACTTTATTGGTAATTGCGATTGGAAGATTGTTTCGAAGCATAAAATGGTTTGGAATGAAATATTATGCATCCAATGAAATGAAATCTGGTCTTAATTACTGACACCAAATAAATCTAGATCGAAGTATTGAGTGATTATAGCGGAACTATTAAGTAAGACAATAGTCTCAGTCTGAAATCCCCTAATCTTTAGCTCATTACTTATGGCTGAAGCTAAACTGATTATCTGGGTACAGACACAAATGAACGAGACACCAGATTCAGTCACTGGTACAATACCCGCTCACTATTTTAGGGGTCTTTATAGTAAACTACAAGTACATTTCAACAAGGATTCTCAAGAAGATCTTGTGTTACCATGGTTAGAGAAGGTGCGTCGAACCAGAGACGTTGTCTTTCCTGCTTGAGAGAGATGAAAGATACCGCACTCAGGAAGAGACAAAAGCGATGGAATGATTCAAAGAAGATAGTCGAGTTTGAGGTGGGCGATATAGTCAACATCATGGCTCGCTGCTCCGACACAACTGTGCTTACGGCTATATACATTGGAACATTCAATATCTCAGTGGCCGATAAGAATGGCGGAACTTACGAAGATAACAATGTTGATGGTTCAAGTGCTCTCAATATCGGATCACATCGAATTCTGATGACACAAATCATCCTTCGTCGCACACGTGAAGCTATTATACCCCTTATGTCTTACGAGTTTAAGAAACTTTTAGGGAATTACAAATATGAAGATAAGACTGTATTACTATACAACGGAGTTTGCAAATGACGCACAATACGATCTACCTCCATCGGCATTCGATGACCCAGATATATTGAAGGCTTTTGATAAAAAAATTCTTGCAAACGCCAACATAAGAACAGGGCAGATACAGAGGCTATCTTATCGACAAACAAACGTCCTGACGTAGTTAATGTTTATCCGCAGACATCATTCGTTCCAAGTTTCAACGATCACGGAATGTACGTACCCTTTTAATGCACTAAGAAACACCCCATCCACCATCAGGTACCTCAAGGACTTAAACCCAAACGTAATAGAGTAACCGAGGAACTTATAAAGTCTAAGGATACTTTGTCTAAGATAATATAACATAAGCATTGAGGCCATTATATGATCAAACCCCGTTTCTTCTTTTCGCTTGTATATTTCATGTGAGCTTTTTTTGAATCTATGTGCTTGAAATCGCATATAAGCCAACATTGGAATTTTCAAGCTGAGGGAGGGGGGGGGGGGGGGGCTGTGTAAAATCAGCGGGTTCCTATAATAGAAGCACATGTTAAATCGTATATTATAAACATATGAACGTTTAACGTAACGCGGTTATAATACCTGGTATACGTGAAACGCAATTGTAGATATTTGTAATTGTAGAATAATCAAATAATTTAAATCGAGATATATTGAAAATGCAGAAAACAAATAAACAAACATACAAATAATCATATTGGAAACATAATTGCATACAACAGAGGTCGGAGATTCTGTTTATATTGGTATGATGGTTTTTCTCTAATGATATGTTATCCATCAGAATACTGGGATATAACAATTGAGAGAGTCTCAGGTGAAATTGACACTTGATGACACATGTTATATTGCCGAATACTCTCAGCGCAAGATCGCCCACTGAGAAAAGGGGCTTGAAAATGATCCTCCCTAGCCAGCCGACTAGATATGCCCGTCTATGCCTTCAATTGGATAGAGAGCTAAGTACCATGTGATGGGGTATAGGGGCAGACATTACACTGCATCAACATGGTGTTTTTTATTTCTTTTTGATTTTCTTAAGTTTGACTTAAGAGATACTTTATTGGTAATTGCGATTGGAAGATTGTTTCGAAGCATAAAATGGTTTGGAATGAAATATTATGCATCCAATGAAATGAAATCTGGTCTTAATTACTGACACCAAATAAATCTAGATCGAAGTATTGAGTGATTATAGCGGAACTATTAAGTAAGACAATAGTCTCAGTCTGAAATCCCCTAATCTTTAGCTCATTACTTATGGCTGAAGCTAAACTTAAATTTCATTGTGCAAGTTTACTTCTAAATCGTACTTTCTTTTACGTTAACGTATGGACTGGTTTTAATAGAGATGTTCTCACACGGGCGACATATCGTGGGAAGCTTTCACATCTATTCCACAGAACGAACGGCAGACTCAAAACGATTGTCGGTCTACACCTTTTAATAGTCTATATGAATTCCCTGGCCATATCGGGTATCGACTTTGTAAAGTACATAGACCACCTCGCGGTAGTATTACTCAAGGCTATAGTATCCTTCCGGGCGTATGGTTTCCATGGAATCAGCTGGCGCCATCCGCGAAATTGGCTGGAAATATTCAAGATATTCTTTCTTTCAACGGCCACTTATGGTCTGAACATCATTGCATGGGCTAAACTGTTTGGCATGCCGCGTTGAAGCCGCTTTACGAGCAGTACAACTCAGTACTAATCTAAGCAGGAGCCATCATATCAGGCACTGCATGTCCGAAATCTCATACCAGCGCTTACGATTTCTTTGCTTCTGTGGTTTACTTTCAGCTCGCCAATTTGCGGAGTACCTTGGTAGCTGCCTGGGACTACATCTTGACTCAATCGACAGTACAAACTCTCTCGCCACACGTACGAGACTGGACACGTTACAGACCTCCGAACGAATTCTCGTTCAGTATTTACGCTTATCTAGAATCGAGCGGAGAGTGCACACCTCGACACAAAGAACCCCATAAGCTTTGCGAGCAGATCCGACATAATACCACACGACGTCGCACAACCGAGGAGATAGCAGACAAGGCTCGCATTAATACTACTATCGACGTATCTGGGGAGAGCTTCTAATCACGGACCGAGACAACCCCTCCCATGGTAGTTTTACCCATTGCCGTGAATATACTTCAGTCCGGCTTTGTGCCATGATAGCAGCCAACACGTTCTTTTTCAACTTGCTTGACTATAGTACTGGCAACTGCCTCGGTCCAGTGTGCCCCGGAGATAAGACTTTTACTTCCAGCCACCTTGCTTGTAACAGTTACTTTTAATACGGCGTATTCTGGTGAGCCCTTATCAACCACCAATTGGACCGGCCACGGTATATGGTCTCTCCATGAACATCTAGGGAACTTCCTTCTCCATGAACAGCGGACACCAATTTAGCTCTATCCAGTACTGGTCGATAGATTGATGTCTCCCATACCCTATCTCATCACTATTCTGAAGCACCATTTCCAGATTCCGGTACAGACTAGATCTTCGAGACTTCTGGTACCGCCTATGATACTTCCCGCTATGGCTAACCAGGATATTCCCAATACATCAATTGTGTGGTGTGGTGTCGGGCAGCCTCCAACTTTGCACCGAAACAAAATCGCGGATGACAACCTCGCCCTGCTTGGTATTTAATGTTCAAAAGTACTCAGACTGACTCAATCCATATATTACTTCGAGTGTGGGCCAGCTTTGTTTCCCACAATGGTACACAAGTTTTAATTTCCACCCAATAGTAGAGGTGTTCCGTACCCATCGTCGCGAATTAACGCATCGTATGTCTTTCATTATTGCATCACTCGCCCCGAGGTTCTCGCGGCAGTTCAACAATCTTAGCTTCCCTTCAATCTTCCCAGAACCTCTCCAACAAATATAAAGCCTGATGTGCATGACGATATATAATAATTTACCCAAATTGATATAAATAAAACATCCCTACATGTGATCAAGTATGAATATTTTGTATCAAATCGAATAAGATAACTTGAGGCCAAGTATGATTGAGGAAAAGATACTTGGCTCATTAGCAGTCTGAAATGCCCAGTATGGCACAAAAAATCAATCATGTATATATATATATATATATATATATATATATATATATATATATATATATATATATATATATATATATATATATATATATATATATACATATATAATATATATATATATATATGCTATATATATATATATATATATATATATACATATATATATATATATTATATATATATATATATATATATATATATATATATATATTATATATATATATATATATATATATATATATATATATATATATATATATATATATATATATATATATATATATATATATATACAAACTTTGAAGAGCCAAACTACAATCCGAATGCATTTCCTCAGTATGCTATAAAAAAGAAGAAAAGTTGTATTTAACGAACTAGATACTTATTTTCATGCGTGTAAGGTTTTTACTGTTTTGTGTCTAAAAAATTAACTGAAGAAATTATGCTATCACTAACCTTTTGAGCCGAACAGCTATCCAAAGTTATTTTTTTCCAGTATGGCGTACGTGAGAGTGAATGAGGTAAGTTTACAAAACAATATGGTTGAACAAACTGTTTTGCATTTAGCGTGTCAAAGATTTATCGAAATTCTCTGCGCGAAGCCAGCGGCAACCCGAAGGCATTTTGTCAATTCCAATAAAAATTTGGAGGCAAGAAAAGGGAAATAACACGAACGTACGTACTATGTGTGAGATATATGTTGCATTTGCACTTCGAACTGCCTTTTGCAGAGGGGTGGACAACAACAAAAATGGTCCTTTTAAGATGACAATAATTGCATAAAACTAATACCAAACGTTTGCCACTTTCCAGTAGTACATGAAATCAAACTGACCACATGTACTATATGCTACCATATGCTTTATTTAGTCATATCTTACGAGTGTTCATTATTTGTGCCCTTCCTTGTAGCATTTAGATGCATAAGGGATTAACACGTTTTGCGTAGTACATAGTGGGCGATATGCGCAGTCAGCTGAAATCCTGTACTGCAGAATCTGATGGTATATTTGAATCAGAAGTACACAAGTTCTTGTACTATACGAAACTTATTACTGAAAGCGTAAGCTTTTCTAAGTCCCTGTCGACTTTTCACCGATTTTTTGTCCGTCGCCAAAAAAAGTCCATGACGCTATTTGACCCATTTGTAGACCCCCATGGAGTCCCACCCTTCAGAAGTGAATATGAGCAAATGAATTACCGCTACAATTAAGCGCTTTCAGTCCCCGCGCCGTCCCAGTCGTGTTTTATTGGGATTATATGTTAATCATAAACACAATACTATTGAAAAGGCAACGACGCTTTTGAAAGATCTACATGTGAGACAGAACTGTTCAGGATATCATACTCGCGTATCACGCAAAGGAAAAGTGTAAACTAAATAGAGTGAGGCATGATATATGGCATGTAGCGCATATGTTTCAAAGTCAGCCGGATACAAGTACCAGCGTATGGATGTGAGAAAAGTATATTTACTGCCATTGCAGATTTGTTCGTCGAATCCATCTAATAGCCAATCACTGTAGGGCATGGGAACACGGGGCAGTAAACGTTGTACCTGATAATTTCTGCCTAGAGCCTTCAGTAGTTAGACATAAAATCATTCATTAAAGTTAATCCGGCCTTGACTTGGATTGAATGGCTTTTCAACAATTTCGTAGATATCCAGTTAGGCACGATAAAACCATGCCAGCAGGTACTTCCGCTGTAGCTGCATAACGAGCTTACCTTGCAGCGGATGTAACCTCATGTGTGCGACTGTGCATGCAATTAAGCGTGTACATGTGTACGAGGATCCGGAGCAGTTACGTCGGAGGCAGGGAATGCAGCAGGTCGTGTTGAAAAGATCGGTCTGATCGAGACAGTATAGAATAGGTTAAGGCTAAACGTATTGGGGTTGGTAGTATATCAAAGCAAATATAGTCTACTAGTCGGATAGTAAAGTTAGGGTGTGCCTGGTGAATTAGCAGTGCTCTAACGAACTGTATAGTTGAGACATTGCATATAAAAGATCCGCTTAGATACTAATTCGCCAACGCGATTTTATATATATATTTTTTGGTTATACCACGATTTTGTTTTGTTTGATTTCGTTGCGCTAAACCTAGTATACAAAATAAAATTTGATCTTAAGCAAGTCGCTTCAGTCTTCAGACCCTTGATTGTCAGCCAATCTCAGAAATAGCTATTATTATAAGCTGACCGAGGAACTACTCACGACATTAATAGCTGTCCAATAATATAATGCTTTCCTTTTGCATCTAGCTGAACCATAGCTTTATGCCATCACCATCCAAAACATATGACTACATATTCGGGTACATACTAAAAATACGTTTGTGTCTTCGGTTTGAAAAAAGTCTATCGTTCTGTTGACCATCCCTATCTGAAAGTATTTTCATCAAAATAGAGCCAAGGAAAGAAAACACAACCAGAGAGACGAGAGGTTAACTGAGATGAAGAAGACGAAAAGTGTATGCATTATTAGCAGCGTGGCTGATCGAAAAACCTCATGACACTGACTGGTTGTGTAAACTTCGATGGAAATTACTCACTCAAACTATATTAAACTAAAATACATCGAAATAGTTAGATTTAGCAGTGGTAGCTTGTAGAATGATAGACCAAATTTTGCTTAGATCTAAATATCCTCGATCACACAGGGCGCAATGTACCAGCTGTCTCCTTTATTGAATAATCTTCACTAGAAGTATCAAGTGCTCATGACCACTTCATTCTTAACTTGTACATTTGTTAACAATGCAAGTCACGCTAATACATTAAATAGATATAAATAAAGTTCCATCTGAAGAAAAGTTAAAGAAAAGAAAAAGACTTACTGGATCTTTGGAGGATCATGTGCGGGATACCAAAAATCTATAAGTAGTAGTCTCGGAGATTATAAAAAATTCCTAGGCTTATAACATCCTAGATCTACTAACAATGTCCTCCAACAGGGTCCAAGTAGATGAGTCATACCAACATACTAGGCTTATTGGAGTTACTCAAAGGAATTTAGAACCATCTCTGGAAATATTGGAAAAGAGTTTTTTGGTACTAAATTATTTAAAATAATAAATAAAAAAAACCAATGTATTGTCCCCCAACCTGATCTTGATATTTTAGACTTCCGACCTGGAGGCCGCATTTCTACACATGGCTGCCAGAAGCATCTTCGAGAAGGTCGATGGGAAGAAGTACTCAGCAAATCTCTGCCTGAAAGCTCTGACCAAGTAAGTCGACGATGGAGGATATGCGTACAGTCAATTCAGACCGGTGCTGGACAAAAAAAAATTACTTACCTCGAGTAAAGCAATGCATTTGCTTTGCTATTCTACTTGGGGTGCTGCACCCATCTCCCGGTACGAGTGCCGTGGAAATGGATTTGAAGTGCCGAGTGACCAGGCCACCAGTCATAATCTGGCTGAGGAGCGAGGTTGGGGTAAACTGATGCCATACCAGACCAGAAATGCACCTGGGTATGTGCCGTTTGGCCTGGATCGAAGCGCATCATAGGCGGAACAATATAGCGCGATGACTTGGTTTGGACTGAAAT
>LUCW03001733.1:0-28414 GCA_001586965.3 Sphaeroforma sirkka
CGCCAATTGAACACGCACTGAAGCGCTCTTGAAGGAGCTAGCGGCAGCGGCAGTTGTGGACCCCTCTATCGTGTCCCACTTGGCTGATATTCTTCCTATACCGAAGAAGAAGAAAAAATTTCGGGCCGGGTTTCGAACCCGAGACCTACTGGTTTACCAGCCAGTATGTTTACCACTAAGCCAATTACCACTGGCGAGAGAGATAATATTTCAAAATTTGTCTCTATAGCTCTGATGCTACCATCGACCATCCTCTTGACAAACCTAACCCTGTCAGAGGATATGATCGTATGGAACTCGATGAGGCTTACCATCCTCGTAATATCGACCCTCATTTTGCCAACTAACCCTGGTAATCACGATTTTGGCAATCGATACACCAGTACCTCGTTCTACTAATGAGTACAGTGGAGACACTGAAGGCCTTCGACCAACTTAAGGAGTCTGCCAGCCTTAGGGATAAGCAGATGATGAATGCCTTTATTCATTTCTGTGAGCCAGGTGAATGGCGAACTATCTTGAAGCTCATGAGCCCAACTGGAAAGCCCTACCCTGGCACCAGTTGCGTGATAATATACTTAACACCTTTTTTTGAAGATGCACGTGACCGTGAACTTCTAGAGTCTCGCAAGTTCTTTGCGAACGATACCACTATTCGAGGTGCTCTAGCTCATATGACACATATGAATACACGGATGGGTGGTCGTACCTATACTGGCGAATATTTATTAATTTGTCAGATGATGGAGACTCTGGGAGCTAACCTCTTTAAGAAAGTCAATGATGACATCATCGCCTATGGTGATTTGCGATCTATGCCTTGGTCTGTCTTTGAGAAGATAGTACACAAGCATACCAATTCCTCTACTAGAGTACTTAGTACCACGAGCTACACCCAGCCCACTAAGCTGAAACGCAGTAGAGACTAATACTGCGCGTAGTACTAAGAAACCTCGCACTACTACTGGAGGTACTGGCTCTACTTCTACCGAACCGAAGGTGATAAGAAGATGAGAGCGCCTTGCAAGATGAGATGGTTACAACCTCCGCAAAGGCAATGAAATGGCAAAGTGGAATAGGTAGACACGACCCTCTAATTAGAGGTGTGCACCAGAGCAAAACAGATTTTGGACACTATATGGAAAAGGTGTGCTACTTGCAAGGGTATATTGGTTTGGCACAAAGAGGATTGCAAGAGGACTTCCAGACGTACGTTCAGGGTTAAGCACTGACGGTGCCATATGTGCGCACTGGGGCAGAGGTTGTGAGCAAGTGTTAAGTCTATACCAAAGGAGATGAGACATGTACTTTCAAACAGTTTTCATTAAATGGAGAGAAAGGGTATGGCACTATTTGATCAGGGGCTGAAGTCTCTGCTATCTCATGCCAGAGTAGCCTACGCTACAGATATGGCTGTCCATAACGAAACAACTGATTTAATCTTAGGAAATGGCAAAGTTACTACTTGCGAACAAACCATTGACTATGCATATATAATACTGTCAGATGAGAAGAGAAGTGAAGACTCTGCTATCACCTTCCCTACATCGTCTGAGCATTATGAGTACATTGAAATTATAGAGTATGACTGATCTTCTCCAGATTTAGGCTATAACACTCCACTGAGACTGCTGCCCTAATAGGCTGGGCCAGGTAAGAATCCCAGTCAGATGATAACCCATGTTAAAGATGCTATAGGCACATCTCAGAAAGGTGGTAGCAAATGTAGTTTTGCTTCCACACTTGCCACGCGATATAATTATGGACTTGGTGTACTGAAAAGTGAGCGGAAGATTGCAACTCTTGACTTTGGTGTATGTTTAAGTTCTCCTAATGGGTACGTTAGACTTGACAACAAGAGCGTCACGACTTCTCTAAGTTTAAAAGTGTCCTTCACATAGCTTACGTGAGTTGGAGACACAAAGACGTTATTCAAAGCCAAATCGAAGATTGGGTTAAAACAGGAGTCCTAGTGAAATCAATTTATAGATACAGCCCCAGTTAACTTAGCTCTCTTAGCGGTCGGTCAATGTAGATGCACGTGGGGCGGTTGGTTGGTAAGGCCGGTGCTGGACGTAATGCGGCCCGGTCGGCAAGCCTGGTTCCATGACATGGTTTAGCCATACCTAAGATAATGCCAGGATACTACATGGAGCTAATGGAAGGTGCGACTATCTTTTCAAAGATAGACTTAAAAGCTGCATTCCATCAACTACAAATATATCAACCTCATAGGAAATACTTTTCTTTTACTTGGCAAGGTTAAGAGTACCAGTTTAAAGGTGCACCTGAAGGCTTACACATGTTGCCTTCTTTCTTCCAACAAGTTATGATGGAACTATTTGCGGACCTGTCGTATAACGCTGTCAGTCTATTTAGATGATATAGTTATCTTTACAAAGACAGCACATGAACATGCTAAACTCGTTAAAAGAAAGTCTTAAAACGACTTAATCATTGCTAAACTTAAGATTAACGAAGACAAAGTGTTCTTTTTTGCTAAAGATACTATACACTTACTTGGCTACAAAAGTATCTGCAGCAGGGGGGTGAAAATTGATCCTGGCAAAAGAAACAGTTTCTGTTGGATTTATCAACACCAATTACTGGAAGAGATGTGTGAACTCTGTGTGTGGGTTTTGTTGAAAACTTCTTCTCGGATTCGGTGCCGCATCTTTCTCATTAGCAAAGCCTTTCAGTCACCTACGGCTGCACAATGGACCTTGCTTTGGAAAGCTTTGGACTAAAGAATGTGATGATGCATTTAAACCTGACGTCAAAAAAGTAAAAGTAAATGGACGCACCCATCATGCGAGTACCCTGTGGATGGTGTCCCATTCAAAATAGCAACCGACGCTTCAGATCGAGCGGTAGGTGGAGTGCTTTACCAAACGATAAATGGTAAACCGCGCATACATACAATTCTTTAGCAAGAGTTATAATAAAGTCAACGGAATTACCTACCGTTAAACAAAGAGCTCCCTTGCTATAGTTACTGCGCTTAAGACAGTTTAAAGACTACCTTTAGCGGAAGTTACTTTACTGTCGCCTGTGATCAAAGTCTTTAACATACTTAAAAAGATATGAACCCTGATTCACAGTTGGTGAGCCGCTGGCATGACATTAGTTGCCAAGTTCGCTTTTAATATAATACACATTCCAGGGAATACATAACCATCTTTTCCTGACATGCTCTCTCGACTTGTGCCTGACTACCAGAAAACAGTCAAAGAGTTATTAGCAGCCGATTGGATGCTAAATGAAAGAAAATGGATTTAACCTCGCTCAATCACGATGGGGTCCATTTACTGTTGATATGTTTTGCCCGCAGAACATAACAAACAGGGTTTTCTGAATATAGGTCGTTGAAGCTCATCCTAAAGGTGATGCATTTCAGCTTGACTTATCAAAGCATAATGCGTGGGCTAACCCACCTTGTCAACTTATCGCACAGTTGTTAGAATTATGTTAATATTACTAAATCTACCATTACGCTGTGTTGTCCTTACGTAACTCCGACCCATGGATACGTGATTTAATTAATATGATTCAAGACGAACCTATTTATGTCGACCATGAAACCGACACGTTCTTGTATCAGGGATCTATTCTATTAAGAAGGCGCCTTGGAAACACACCATTGTTTGTCGCATCGGTCCTGCAGGTACCACTAAATTGGAAACCCTCAGCGAATTCTTAGCTAAACTAGAGAGAGTCTAAAAGAGTTTGAACAAAAGCTTCAAGACTCGTACAACATACACCAACAAGATTGCAGTCAGAGAGTAATGCCGTTGAAACGGCATTAGATCGTAAAACATGGAACTAGCTAAGGCCATGGATCAAAGACTCAAAACTCTAAGAGAGAACCTGAAGCTCGCACTCAGCTCACTTAAAGCGCTGCTTAAAGAACAGCCAGAATTGGCGAGAAACAACTGAAGAGATACTTCAACAATCAATGTTGTCAAGTATGTATCTCAGGACTCTACCCCTCCTGATACTGAGGTTGCCCTTTCCAACAGGACTATGGTTTCATCCCAGCCAGCGTTACATAAGAATCTGACTGACTTAGAGGAGCTCGAAAGTAGAGTTAAAATATATACATAATTTAACGCATCAGCATATGAACATACTTATAAAATGGCTATTCGTGCAGGGGCTTGATCACCCTGCACTGAAAAAGAAACCATACATTGAAGTATACCGACGCTGTGCTGATTGTGAAAAGAACCAGATCAAGCGATGCGGTTGGGCTACCCCTAAAGGAGTGTGACGGAAGATACAACCGATGCGCCGAGTCATAGTCGATTTGGTTAAACTCCCGCGATCCAAGCATACTGGCGATGTATATATCTGTCATTTCTTATCGTGACTTCGGGCTATAACTTGCTTATATGCAATACCGAACAAACGTCCACAAACGGTGGCAGAATTATGCTATCACGTCTTTAATGACCTTCGGTTTCCCCCCGAGTACTATGTTCGATAACGGTAGTGAGTTTTTTGTACCGACGCTAATGGAGGCACTTATACTCGTATCAGGCATGAGCCCATAGGCGTGGTGTTCCTTACAAACCTCAAACGCAGGGTTACCGATGAGACACGTCTTAGAGAACTTAAAGAAACTCTTGCGTACCGCACTAGACGACGTTGAGGATATGTGGCCTTATCATTTTGAAATGGTTCAGACTCAAATGAATAACTGCATGAATCCTCAAACTGGAACACTCCCCGTTTCACTATTTCTTTGGCCGCTATAGTGAATTACAAGCAGCGTTTGATAAAAACTGCGCCCGAAACACACACCCCCCGTGGCCAAAGATCGAGCATATGCAGAACGTTGTTTACCCCTGTTTACTCAGAGCACAAAGAATCGCGTCCTACTTAAAGCGTATGACCGATGGAATAACACTAAGAACATTGTTCAGTTCAAAGTCGGCGATTACGTTAACATTATAAATCGAAACGCCAACGTTACCAGACTCTCTTCTAAGACGATAGGACCTTTTGTTATTTCCTACCATGATGAGGAAAGATTGATACTTACAGAAGTGAATAACATTGATGGTACTAAGCGCAACCAATCTGAAGCGCACTGCCGTATCCCTACCTCCGAACTCTCATTCGCTCGCTCATTTGATTCTGATGTACCAGTTATGGAGTCACAAGTCAAAGATATAGATTGACAAAACATCCAAAGACTTGGTTACACTTACTACAAGACCGTTTCATGGATGGGACAGTAAGCTTTGCTAACCTCCGATGCATTTCGTGAGATCTCGCGACTTTCTTCGTGTCTTTAATCAAGAAATGGAATAAGCGTTTACATAAGAACACGATAGATAAACGAAAGGGTTTCCTCAGGTGACTACAAACCTGACGGATCTGAAATTCCCTATTTGCCACCTACTTCCTGCGTGACTAAACTTTCTGATCTGCTTACCAACAGTGCAGAAAATTGTTCAAACTTACTTACTAATGAAGAACAGCCTTTGGCTAATACCTTACTGGAAAATAATAAACGTAAAGGCGCCTACATCGGAAATGGTTACTGGACCAAATACTAAACGACATAGAGTACAACATGAGTCTTGAACTCGTACATATAGGCACATACTTACTCGATAAGTCATGACCGAACCCGTTTTTTTACTTTTGGTTTTCACTTTACCAACTAGATCGTATCTTAACGTACGTTCGTAGTTCTAAAAGCTACTGGGGGCTATGTACAGAAATACGGCCTCCGGTCAGTCTAAAATATCAAGATCAATTGAGGATAATACATTGGTTTTATTTGTATTTTTTTAAATAATTAGTACAAGCTCTTTTTTCCAATATTTCCAAAGTGTTTCTAAATTCACTTTTGATGGCTCCAATAGCCTGAGTATTTGGTATGACTCATCTACTTGGACCTATTTGAGACATTAGTAGATGTAGGATATTATAAACTAAATTTTATAATCTCCGAACTACTACTTATTGATTTTGGTCCTCCGCCAATCTCCCAAAATCAATAAGTCTTTTCTTTTTTTTAACTTTTCTTCAGATGGAACTTTATTTATATCAGCTAATGTATTAACGTGACTTACGTTATTATGTCTATATTACAAATTAGGCAAAGTGGTCATGAACATTTTAGTACTTCTAGTGAAAATTATTCAATAAAGAACAGCTAGAGGTACGCCCTGTGTGATCGAGGATATTTAGGCTCTTAACAAGAGGCGGTCCCGATCATTCTTACACAAGCTACCACTGCTAAATCTAACTGACTAAATTGTATTTTAGTTTAATATAGTTTGAAACCTAGTAATTTCCATCGAAGTTTACACATGGGCAAGATGCTGATGGTCAAAAGAACAATGTCAACGCTAAAGAGACCTTAGGAAACAAATTCACTCAGGCAGCCAGGCCTCTAAACCGAAGTATAAGGAGGTCAACGATTGTGCTGAGATGGATTGCGGCTGGCACATGTCCCAACATGAGCCGAATGGATGCTGGAATGGCGGGCACGCAGACAAATGTAAAGGTTTTATTGCGAAGTGTGCAGACTGCGCAAGGACTGGAGGTTACCACAAACACGTGTGTAAGGTGCAACCGAAGGTAGAAGTTAAGTGACAATCTTACCGGATCTTGGCATTGAAACAAAAGGATGCACCGCAAGATGAGGGGTCATTCTAGATGTACGAGTTAATGAGCATGAAATGAAAGCGTTGTTGGATCGGGCTCGCAAATTTCATGTATATTATCGAGATTCTGTAAAATAACAAATTGCACTCGTAAGTCAGGACCTACTAGGTTAAAACTAGCTGACGAAGGAGAGATTACATGTCGTGACATGGTCGTAGATTTGAGGTAAAGGCAGTCGTCTGCAACACTTCGAATGAACTACGATTTAATAGTGGGGATGGGGGGGGATCTTTTGTCGATATAAGTATCACAATCAACGGCTTACCTACAAACATTGACTCACAAAAGGTCAGTCAGATGATAATCTGCTTAAGCCTGTACACAAGCCTTCTAAGACTGTGAGAGAGACGATACCTCAATTCACGGAGAAGCTTAAGGAGCGTATCTTTGAAAATAATAGTATCAAGATTACAGACTGGACTCAGTTTAAATTAAATAATGGGTACGCAAGCTTAGGACTGAAGTAGGCTTTTCGAAGTGGAAATGTCCAACAAGAAATTATGTAGCGTGGCGTCTAGAACAGGTAGTCCAAGAGAACAGGTTAAGGCATGGTTGGAAGACGGGGCAATTACAGCCAACTACAGACCGACTCCAACCAATCTCGCACTCTTGGCGGTGGACCATATTAACTCAGATGGCATGTTAGAGAAGGTTCGCGTGTGCTTGGATATGAGTACTATAAACGCTCTTATACCTACACACAATTTTATCTACCGAATATTAATGAATTGCTGAGAAGTATGGAAGAGGCGAAGATATTTTCGACCATCGATTTGGAGCAAGGCTACCATCAGATGAAGATATACAAACCACACCGGAAGTGTTTTACCTTCACTTGGGATGGACAGCAGTATTCATTCAAGGGAGCTACATTTGGTCTACATATGTTACCAGCCTTCTTTCAACAGATCATGCAAGACCTGTTTAGAGTCATGGATATTGTACAGGTATACATCGATGATATTGTAGTGTTTACCAAGACCAAATAGGGGCACGATAAAGTTGTGCAAGAAGTTTTGGCAAGGCTAAACAAGCACAAGTTCAAGAACAACAGCAAGAAGTGTCAGCTTGGTGTAAACGCGATACAGCTGTTGGGATACCGAGTCTCTGGGGAAGGTATTATGATCGACCCCGGAAAGGTTGAACACTTGTTGATTGGAGAACTCACACTACAGTCAAGGACGTTAATAGCATGTGCGGATTCGTCAGCTTCCTAAGCTACCTTAAGCCTTTCGGACATTTACAATGTCACAAGGGTAAATTGGGAGCGTTGTGGACCAAGGAATTTGATGATGCCTTAAAGCAGCTCAAAACAGTGGTTCATCAGGCTCCTCAGTCCAGTCGCCGAAAGATGGAGTTCCATTCATGGTGGCTACAGACGCATCCGACATGGCGTTAGGAGACGTTCTGTATCAATGATAGTCGGGAAACTGAGATATGTTCAATTCTTTAGCAGGGGCTATGAATTTATCACAAATCAACTACCCGACGGTGCTAACAGGAGCTATTAGGTATTGTAAAGGCACTCCCTCATTTCAAGGACTACCTATACGACACACTTCAATGTACTGTGCGATCAGAAATCGTTGCAATTTCTAAAGGACATGAAACCCGATTCACAATTGGTCAGTCGATGGCACGATACGATCGCGAAGTTTTCGTTTAGCATTACACATATACCGGGGATACACGGATACACAATCACTTACCGGATATGCTGCCACGCTTTGCACCGGACTTCAACAAAATGTTCCACAAGTTGCTAGCTACGGATTGGATAGCCAATCCTAGGTGGTTTAAGATTGCAGACAACATATATTGTTCACACACCATTGATATGTTTGCAGCACATCATAGTGTGCAGCTGCCGCGATACCAGACTCTGGAACGTCGATTGAGAGGTGGATACTTTCCTCTACCCGGGTACACGTGCAGTCAGACGACACCTTGGCGACATACGATTATATGTCGAATAGGTACAGTCGGAACATCCAAATTGACACAATCCGAGACCTTCAAGTGTAAGGTTGAAGAATCCAAGATTTCCACTCTTGACACCTACGTCTCAATGAGAGACTAGAACGACACACGTATCTGTAGTATGCGTCACCGAGGTACAATCTTATCCTGCGGAATCAAAGAGGAACTCATCACTAGCGAATGTCTTCTACAAGAAAATACGTTCAGATATAGCAATTGCCTATGGAGCCGAGACGAAGTTGCTTAAGCAAATGATAAACGACATTCCAGAAGTGTACGATCATGTAACACAACTATTAGACAAGGAGACCAATAGTAGAATACATACGCCAGACCTTTCAGGCGAGATTGGTCTAGACGAGTCTTTTAGCCCAAGTGATGTAGTAGTGGGATCCTCGCCTTCAGACTTTGACACAACAAGCTCATCGGAGGACAAAATTTTGATGTGGTTAAGGCAAAATCATGCTCTTAAACACATGGATAAGGTTAGGACTGAGAAAGATTGTGAGTGGTACGGGATTGTACACCCAAAGCTTAAGCAATATATATCTCAGGTGTATCACGAATGCAACAACTGTGAAGTTAACCGGATCAAGCGCTATGGATATGCCCCATTGCGGAGGGTATCAGAAGACGAGCCGTGGCACAGGGCTGTCATTGATTTGTGGTTGAGCTACCCACGTCCGAACACACGAAAGAGAAGCATGTCTGCCACCTTTTTGATGTTACTTCAAGATAAAACGTACTATATCCTCTGAAAGACAAATCAACACATACTGTGGCTGAGTGCATATATAAGTGTTTCGCAGATTTTGACTGGCCAGCTATTGTGTGTACCGACAACGGTATTGAGTTTACAGAAGATGTCATGACGACACTGTCACTCGTTGCGGGATCATGCCACAAGATGGGTGTACTATATAAGCCTCAGACACAAGGTGCGAAAGAGGTACGACACAGAAAGATGAAAGAGTTCATGCGTGGAGCGTTGCTAGACAATGTTGACATGCGGTCATACTCGATTATCTGGGTACAGACACAAATGAACGAGACACCAGATTCAGTCACTGGTACAATACCCGCTCACTATTTTAGGGGTCTTTATAGTAAACTACAAGTACATTTCAACAAGGATTCTCAAGAAGATCTTGTGTTACCATGGTTAGAGAAGGTGCGTCGAACCAGAGACGTTGTCTTTCCTGCTTGAGAGAGATGAAAGATACCGCACTCAGGAAGAGACAAAAGCGATGGAATGATTCAAGAAGATAGTCGAGTTTGAGGTGGGCGATATAGTCAACATCATGGCTCGCTGCTCCGACACAACTGTGCTTACGGCTATATACATTGGAACATTCAATATCTCAGTGGCCGATAAGAATGGCGGAACTTACGAAGATAACAATGTTGATGGTTCAAGTGCTCTCAATATCGGATCACATCGAATTCTGATGACACAAATCATCCTTCGTCGCACACGTGAAGCTATTATACCCCTTATGTCTTACGAGTTTAAGAAACTTTTAGGGAATTACAAATATGAAGATAAGACTGTATTACTATACAACGGAGTTTGCAAATGACGCACAATACGATCTACCTCCATCGGCATTCGATGACCCAGATATATTGAAGGCTTTTGATAAAAATTCTTGCAAACGCCAACATAAGAACAGGGCAGATACAGAGGCTATCTTATCGACAAACAAACGTCCTGACGTAGTTAATGTTTATCCGCAGACATCATTCGTTCCAAGTTTCAACGATCACGGAATGTACGTACCCTTTTAATGCACTAAGAAACACCCCATCCACCATCAGGTACCTCAAGGACTTAAACCCAAACGTAATAGAGTAACCGAGGAACTTATAAAGTCTAAGGATACTTTGTCTAAGATAATATAACATAAGCATTGAGGCCATTATATGATCAAACCCCGTTTCTTCTTTTCGCTTGTATATTTCATGTGAGCTTTTTGAATCTATGTGCTTGAAATCGCATATAAGCCAACATTGGAATTTTCAAGCTGAGGGGAGGGGGGGGGGGGGGGGGCTGTGTAAAATCAGCGGGTTCCTATAATAGAAGCACATGTTAAATCGTATATTATAAACATATGAACGTTTAACGTAACGCGGTTATAATACCTGGTATACGTGAAACGCAATTGTAGATATTTGTAATTGTAGAATAATCAAATAATTTAAATCGAGATATATTGAAAATGCAGAAAACAAATAAACAAACATACAAATAATCATATTGGAAACATAATTGCATACAACAGAGGTCGGAGATTCTGTTTATATTGGTATGATGGTTTTCTCTAATGATATGTTATCCATCAGAATACTGGGATATAACAATTGAGAGAGTCTCAGGTGAAATTGACACTTGATGACACATGTTATATTGCCGAATACTCTCAGCGCAAGATCGCCCACTGAGAAAAGGGGCTTGAAAATGATCCTCCCTAGCCAGCCGACTAGATATGCCCGTCTATGCCTTCAATTGGATAGAGAGCTAAGTACCATGTGATGGGGTATAGGGGCAGACATTACACTGCATCAACATGGTGTTTTTTATTTCTTTTTGATTTTCTTAAGTTTGACTTAAGAGATACTTTATTGGTAATTGCGATTGGAAGATTGTTTCGAAGCATAAAATGGTTTGGAATGAAATATTATGCATCCAATGAAATGAAATCTGGTCTTAATTACTGACACCAAATAAATCTAGATCGAAGTATTGAGTGATTATAGCGGAACTATTAAGTAAGACAATAGTCTCAGTCTGAAATCCCCTAATCTTTAGCTCATTACTTATGGCTGAAGCTAAACTGATTATCTGGGTACAGACACAAATGAACGAGACACCAGATTCAGTCACTGGTACAATACCCGCTCACTATTTTAGGGGTCTTTATAGTAAACTACAAGTACATTTCAACAAGGATTCTCAAGAAGATCTTGTGTTACCATGGTTAGAGAAGGTGCGTCGAACCAGAGACGTTGTCTTTCCTGCTTGAGAGAGATGAAAGATACCGCACTCAGGAAGAGACAAAAGCGATGGAATGATTCAAAGAAGATAGTCGAGTTTGAGGTGGGCGATATAGTCAACATCATGGCTCGCTGCTCCGACACAACTGTGCTTACGGCTATATACATTGGAACATTCAATATCTCAGTGGCCGATAAGAATGGCGGAACTTACGAAGATAACAATGTTGATGGTTCAAGTGCTCTCAATATCGGATCACATCAATTCTGATGACACAAATCATCCTTCGTCGCACACGTGAAGCTATTATACCCCTTATGTCTTACGAGTTTAAGAAACTTTTAGGGAATTACAAATATGAAGATAAGACTGTATTACTATACAACGGGTTTGCAAATGACGCACAATACGATCTACCTCCATCGGCATTCGATGACCCAGATATATTGAAGGCTTTTGATAAAAATTCTTGCAAACGCCAACATAAGAACAGGGCAGATACAGAGGCTATCTTATCGACAAACAAACGTCCTGACGTAGTTAATGTTTATCCGCAGACATCATTCGTTCCAAGTTTCAACGATCACGGAATGTACGTACCCTTTTAATGCACTAAGAAACACCCCATCCACCATCAGGTACCTCAAGGACTTAAACCCAAACGTAATAGAGTAACCGAGGAACTTATAAAGTCTAAGGATACTTTGTCTAAGATAATATAACATAAGCATTGAGGCCATTATATGATCAAACCCCGTTTCTTCTTTTCGCTTGTATATTTCATGTGAGCTTTTGAATCTATGTGCTTGAAATCGCATATAAGCCAACATTGGAATTTTCAAGCTGAGGGGGGGGGGGCTGTGTAAAATCAGCGGGTTCCTATAATAGAAGCACATGTTAAATCGTATATTATAAACATATGAACGTTTAACGTAACGCGGTTATAATACCTGGTATACGTGAAACGCAATTGTAGATATTTGTAATTGTAGAATAATCAAATAATTTAAATCGAGATATATTGAAAATGCAGAAAACAAATAAACAAACATACAAATAATCATATTGGAAACATAATTGCATACAACAGAGGTCGGAGATTCTGTTTATATTGGTATGATGGTTTTCTCTAATGATATGTTATCCATCAGAATACTGGGATATAACAATTGAGAGAGTCTCAGGTGAAATTGACACTTGATGACACATGTTATATTGCCGAATACTCTCAGCGCAAGATCGCCCACTGAGAAAAGGGGCTTGAAAATGATCCTCCCTAGCCAGCCGACTAGATATGCCCGTCTATGCCTTCAATTGGATAGAGAGCTAAGTACCATGTGATGGGGTATAGGGGCAGACATTACACTGCATCAACATGGTGTTTTTTTTTATTTCTTTTGATTTTCTTAAGTTTGACTTAAGAGATACTTTATTAGTAATTGCGATTGGAAGATTGTTTCGAAGCATAAAATGGTTTGGAATGAAATATTATGCATCAATGAAATGAAATCTGGTCTTAATTACTGACACCAAATAAATCTAGATCGAAGTATTGAGTGATTATAGCGGAACTATTAAGTAAGACAATAGTCTCAGTCTGAAATCCCCTAATCTTTAGCTCATTACTTATGGCTGAAGCTAAACTTAAATTTCATTGTGCAAGTTTACTTCTAAATCGTACTTTCTTTTACGTTAACGTATGGACTGGTTTTAATAGAGATGTTCTCACACGGGCGACATATCGTGGGAAGCTTTCACATCTATTCCACAGAACGAACGGCAGACTCAAAACGATTGTCGGTCTACACCTTTAATAGTCTATATGAATTCCCTGGCCATATCGGGTATCGACTTTGTAAAGTACATAGACCACCTCGCGGTAGTATTACTCAAGGCTATAGTATCCTTCCGGGCGTATGGTTTCCATGGAATCAGCTGGCGCCATCCGCGAAATTGGCTGGAAATATTCAAGATATTCTTTCTTTCAACGGCCACTTATGGTCTGAACATCATTGCATGGGCTAAACTGTTTGGCATGCCGCGTTGAAGCCGCTTTACGAGCAGTACAACTCAGTACTAATCTAAGCAGGAGCCATCATATCAGGCACTGCATGTCCGAAATCTCATACCAGCGCTTACGATTTCTTTGCTTCTGTGGTTTACTTTCAGCTCGCCAATTTGCGGAGTACCTTGGTAGCTGCCTGGGACTACATCTTGACTCAATCGACAGTACAAACTCTCTCGCCACACGTACGAGACTGGACACGTTACAGACCTCCGAACGAATTCTCGTTCAGTATTTACGCTTATCTAGAATCGAGCGGAGAGTGCACACCTCGACACAAAGAACCCCATAAGCTTTGCGAGCAGATCCGACATAATACCACACGACGTCGCACAACCGAGGAGATAGCAGACAAGGCTCGCATTAATACTACTATCGACGTATCTGGGGAGAGCTTCTAATCACGGACCGAGACAACCCTCCCATGGTAGTTTTACCCATTGCCGTGAATATACTTCAGTCCGGCTTTGTGCCATGATAGCAGCCAACACGTTCTTTTCAACTTGCTTGACTATAGTACTGGCAACTGCCTCGGTCCAGTGTGCCCCGGAGATAAGACTTTTACTTCCAGCCACCTTGCTTGTAACAGTTACTTTTAATACGGCGTATTCTGGTGAGCCCTTATCAACCACCAATTGGACCGGCCACGGTATATGGTCTCTCCATGAACATCTAGGGAACTTCCTTCTCCATGAACAGCGGACACCAATTTAGCTCTATCCAGTACTGGTCGATAGATTGATGTCTCCCATACCCTATCTCATCACTATTCTGAAGCACCATTTCCAGATTCCGGTACAGACTAGATCTTCGAGACTTCTGGTACCGCCTATGATACTTCCGCTATGGCTAACCAGGATATTCCCAATACATCAATTGTGTGGTGTGGTGTCGGGCAGCCTCCAACTTTGCACCGAAACAAAATCGCGGATGACAACCTCGCCCTGCTTGGTATTTAATGTTCAAAAGTACTCAGACTGACTCAATCCATATATTACTTGAGAGTGTGGGCCAGCTTTGTTTCCCACAATGGTACACAAGTTTTAATTTCCACCCAATAGTAGAGGTGTTCCGTACCCATCGTCGCGAATTAACGCATCGTATGTCTTTCATTATTGCATCACTCGCCCCGAGGTTCTCGCGGCAGTTCAACAATCTTAGCTTCCTTCAATCTTCCCAGAACCTCTCCAACAATATATAAAGCCTGATGTGCATGACGATATATAATAATTTACCCAAATTGATATAAATAAAACATCCCTACATGTGATCAAGTATGAATATTTTGTATCAAATCGAATAAGATAACTTGAGGGCCAAGTATGATTGAGGAAAAGATACTTGGCTCATTAGCAGTCTGAAATGCCCGGTATGGCAAAAAACAAATCATGTATATATATATATATATATATATATATATATATATATATATATATATATATATATATATATATATATATATATATATATATATATATATATATATATATATATATATATATATATATATATATATATATATATATATATATATATATATATATATATATATATATATATATATATATATATATATATATATATATATATATTATATATATATATATATATATATATATATATATATATATATATATATATATATATATATATATATATATATATATATATATATATATATATACAAACTTTGGAGACTAAACTACAATCCGAGATGCATTTCCTCAGTATGCTATAAAAGAAGAAAAGTTGTATTTAACGAACTAGATACTTATTTCATGCGTGTAAGGTTTTTACTGTTTTGTGTCTAAAAATTAACTGAAGAAATTATGCTATCACTAACCTTTGAGCCGAACAGCTATCCAAAGTTATTTTTTTCCAGTATGGCGTACGTGAGAGTGAATGAGGTAAGTTTACAAAACAATATGGTTGAACAAACTGTTTTGCATTTAGCGTGTCAAAGATTTATCGAAATTCTCTGCGCGAAGCCAGCGGCAACCCGAAGGCATTTTGTCAATTCAATAAAAATTTGGAGGCAAGAAAAGGGAAATAACACGAACGTACGTACTATGTGTGAGATATATGTTGCATTTGCACTTCGAACTGCCTTTTGCAGAGGGGTGGACAACAACAAAAAATGGTCCTTTAAGATGACAATAATTGCATAAAACTAATACCAAACGTTTGCCACTTTCCAGTAGTACATGAAATCAAACTGACCACATGTACTATATGCTACCATATGCTTTATTTAGTCATATCTTACGAGTGTTCATTATTTGTGCCTTCCCTTGTAGCATTTAGATGCATAAGGGATTAACACGTTTTGCGTAGTACATAGTGGGCGATATGCGCAGTCAGCTGAAATCCTGTACTGCAGAATCTGATGGTATATTTGAATCAGAAGTACACAAGTTCTTGTACTATACGAAACTTATTACTGAAAGCGTAAGCTTTTCTAAGTCCCTGTCGACTTTTCACCGATTTTGTCCGTCGCCAAAAAAAGTCCATGACGCTATTTGACCCATTTGTAGACCCCCATGGAGTCCCACCCTTCAGAAGTGAATATGAGCAAATGAATTACCGCTACAATTAAGCGCTTTCAGTCCCCGCGCCGTCCCAGTCGTGTTTTATTGGGATTATATGTTAATCATAAACACAATACTATTGAAAAGGCAACGACGCTTTTGAAAGATCTACATGTGAGACAGAACTGTTCAGGATATCATACTCGCGTATCACGCAAAGGAAAAGTGTAAACTAAATAGAGTGAGGCATGATATATGGCATGTAGCGCATATGTTTCAAAGTCAGCCGGATACAAGTACCAGCGTATGGATGTGAGAAAAGTATATTTACTGCCATTGCAGATTTGTTCGTCGAATCCATCTAATAGCCAATCACTGTAGGGCATGGGAACACGGGGCAGTAAACGTTGTACCTGATAATTTCTGCCTAGAGCCTTCAGTAGTTAGACATAAAATCATTCATTAAAGTTAATCCGGCCTTGACTTGGATTGAATGGCTTTTCAACAATTTCGTAGATATCCAGTTAGGCACGATAAAACCATGCCAGCAGGTACTTCCGCTGTAGCTGCATAACGAGCTTACCTTGCAGCGGATGTAACCTCATGTGTGCGACTGTGCATGCAATTAAGCGTGTACATGTGTACGAGGATCCGGAGCAGTTACGTCGGAGGCAGGGAATGCAGCAGGTCGTGTTGAAAAGATCGGTCTGATCGAGACAGTATAGAATAGGTTAAGGCTAAACGTATTGGGGTTGGTAGTATATCAAAGCAAATATAGTCTACTAGTCGGATAGTAAAGTTGGGTGTGCCTGGTGAATTAGCAGTGCTCTAACGAACTGTATAGTTGAGACATTGCATATAAAAGATCCGCTTAGATACTAATTCGCCAACGCGATTTTATATATATATTTTTGGTTATACCACGATTTTTGTTTTGTTTGATTTCGTTGCGCTAAACCTAGTATACAAATAAAATTTGATCTTAAGCAAGTCGCTTCAGTCTTCAGACCCTTGATTGTCAGCCAATCTCAGAAATAGCTATTATTATAAGCTGACCGAGGAACTACTCCACGACATTAATAGCTGTCCAATAATATAATGCTTTCCTTTTGCATCTAGCTGAACCATAGCTTTATGCCATCACCATCCAAAACATATGACTACATATTCGGTACATACTAAAAATACGTTGTGTGTCTTCGGTTTGAAAAAGTCTATCGTTCTGTTGACCATCCCTATCTGAAAGTATTTTCATCAAAATAGAGCCAAGGAAAGAAAACGAGACGAGTCATTGTACAAATCAGAGAGACGAGAGGTTAATGAGATGAAGAAGACGAAAGTGTATGCATTATTAGCAGCGTGGCTGATCGAAAAACCTCATGACACTGACTGGTTGTGTAAACTTCGATGGAAATTACTAGGTTTCAAACTATATTAAACTAAAATACAATTTAGCCAGTTAGGATTTAGCAGTGGTAGCTTGTGTAAGAATGATCGGGACTGCCTCTTGTTAAGAGCCTAAATATCCTCGATCACACAGGGCGTACCTCTAGCTGTTCTTTATTGAATAATTTTCACTAGAAGTACTAAGTGTTCATGACCACTTGCCTAATTTGTAAATAGACATAATAACGTAAGTCACGTTAATACATTAGCTGATATAAATAAAGTTCCATCTGAAGAAAAGTTAAAAAAAGAAAAAGACTTATTGGATTTTGGAGATTGGCGGGAGGACCAAAATCTATAAGTAGTAGTTCGGAGATTATAAAATTTAGTTTATAATATCCTACATCTACTAATGTCTCAAATAGGTCCAAGTAGATGAGTCATACCAAATACTCAGGCTATTGGAGCCATCAAAGTGAATTTAGAACACTTTGGAAATATTGGAAAAAGAGCTTGTACTAAATTATTTAAAATACAAATAAAAACCAATGTATTGTCTCAATTGATCTTGATATTTTAGACTGACCGGAGGCCGTATTTCTACACATGGCCGTTGTAGTTGTTCGGAGAAGGTCGATGGGAAGAAGTGGTCAGTAAATTCCCGTTTGAAGCTTGGACCAAGTAAGTCGACGATGGAGGATATGCGCTGTGTCAATTCAGACCGGTGCTGACAAAAAAAATTACGCCATCGAGTGTGCCACGTATTTGCTTGCTGGTCTACTTAAAAGCGCACCCACCTCTGTGGTACGAGTGCCGTGGAATGGATTAGTGCCGAGACCAGGTTACCCGTCATAATTCGGTTGAGGAGCGAGGTTGGGGGTAAACCGATGCCATACCAGACCAGAAATGCACTCGGTATGTGCTGCTTGGCCTGGATCGGAAGTATCATAGGCGGAATCAACAGGCGCGATGACTTGGTTTGGACTGAAATTTGGAAGTAATACTTCAACAGCATGAATAGCCGGGGTATGGAGAATATCTGTTGATATATCAGAGACGTGTGTGGGTACGGGGGTTGTTCTACATACTGGAGAAAGAATCCAAGGTGTTCGTGGAGGGTGCAGATACCATGGAATTCATGGCGCTTCTGTAATTGCTGTAGGAGGTCAGGGCCAATGAGAGCCAGTTTTGATATTTTAGACTGACCGGAGGCCGTATTTCTACAGGACACATAGAATCCCTCTGGCGCAGGTGGGATTTTGTACATGTTGCAACTGCTGGTTGGTCACGCAAACCCGACCGAGAATGACCACTCAATTGGTTGCGGTTGTCGTGGCCTCCCGCTTAGTGGCGGCTGTCCTGCCCCCCATTGCCAAAAGTTTGACGTCAACCGTTACCGTACCTATTCTCGGACTCTGCCTGGTAAACACTGCCAATGCTCAGATCCCTTTACCGCAACCTTCTGTCCCGGTAATCCCTATCTCTTGATTGACTACGGTGCCTATATCAAAGATTAGAGAAACCAAGGGACATACTGCGCCCACGGTGTGTAGAGTGTTCCGGTGCAGCTGCGGACAGCATGCGCGCAACATACGCGGTGGTGTGAGTAGGTCGAGTGTTTAGAGTGAACCCTCCTTTAGTATGCCAAAATAAGCAGTCAAAATAAAAGCTCTCATAGCAATTCTCAATTTGTATAGCTTGTTCCATAACTTTGGTAACCATATATTCCACACCGATATAAGAGAGTCACGTAGTTCCCTTTATTTCACATCGATATAAGAGAGTCACGTAGTTCAACCGTACTTGCTGTAAGAGGGTACAGCGCTTGGTGTTTGAAGCACCTTTGCTTCTCCGCGTCACCTGAGATATCAGAAACAATATACTCCCACACTGGTGCATGTGGATTAGGGTTATGTGGGTTAGATGTTGCACCACTGAGCTATGGCGGTTGTTGGGGTGTCAACAGCCGTACCTGGCCGACCTGCTGGTCGGCGTGCATTGCGAGGAATACTGCTGCCGGAGGGTGGTTAGAAAGAAAACATGCTGCAAGGACTAAGGAATTGTAGACCGGGAAAGGGAAGTTCGATGTGGAGGTAGGAATCATGAAATCAGTGGATTCAGTGAAATCAGATCAATCTCTGAAAACCAAGAGAATCACTAAACCGATTGAAACAAAGCTTTCTATGTTATCTATGTTAGTCTAGTATATGTGGCTACTAGAGCTTAGTTGTAGTAGACTGTGCACTTACTTACTAGGGTTTAACTAAGCTAGATATTCTGTCACATCTACTGGACAGTGTACAAAGGACTGATCTCCTGATCTAGTCGTCTGCTATAATGGCCTAGGGTAGTCCTAGGCTCACAGTCCGCACATGGTGTGGAATGTCCTAATATATAATCCCCGATTAGAGTAGGGCAGGGCAGAATCAGTCCTCTTTCTCAGGTCTAGGTGTTCACTACAGTTCGTAGATAAAACAAAGAAAACAATCCCGGAGAGCCATAGCCCTTGTATAATTTAGAGGGCGCCTGCTCCGCCTGCAAAAAGACCGCGGTCACAGGCGCCCAATAGCAGCAGTGAGCCTCCCAGCTACCGCTCAAAAGTGAACAAACCTACAAAACCGAGCAATAAAAAACGCCCGACCCTACCAGCTTCTCAGTCCCAACCGCAGCCGCCAGTACCCGAACACCTTTTGACGAAAGTGGTGGGCCGCCCGATGCCGGACAAAACTCTTCATGAAATGGATGACATAACTCCGGTATGGCTCTTCTTCCGAGCAATCTTCCCTAACGGCAAGCCCCCATCCCAATCAGTATTTGAAAAATACTGGCATGCCCAACCCAATCACCACCACTTTCTCTGGTATCTTCCGTCTAAATCGGTATCTCAAACCAAATCGCCGCAGAAGCTCCACCAGTTTCATCCGCCTTTGTGTTCCTAGCGACGCCGTCGCCCAGGTAAAACGACATGCAGCACATACGTGGAAATGACAGCTTGATGAAAACATCGACCCCCGCTCCCAACAACATCCCTACGCTACGAAAGCAGCTTTAATCCATTATCTCCGCACCAAGCGGGAGGCTCGCTGCACACATGAACGAGCGCCAAAAATTCTTGACCGCAGCATGGATGCACTACTGATCCCACTTGTCAACTCCACTAACGCAGACATCCTCCAATCTACCGCGGATTGTCTCCAGAAGGCTTACCAAGCAAAGCACAATGTAACCTCTTCTCACCTAACCCGCAAATCCCGGCAAACGCTAATCTTTCCTGAACCACTACAGCGACTATGAGAGCCATACCATATATGTTCATACATTGTAATATACATACTTGTCATTTTTTGAAATAAATAATATTATCCCTATGGGAGAGCCTTCTACTAGATTCCAGTCTGGGTCGATAGCTGGATGCTAAATAGTAATATTTAAAAAAAATACATTCTGAAAGTTGGCTGGGATTGAGCCCGTGGATTGCTATTTGCTTGGGCAGCCGGGGTCCCGGGGTGCAGATTTGCAGACTACAGAGTACAGAGTGCAGACCGCAGAGTAGTCAGTAGACTGCAGTACAAATTGCATTTTTTATAAAAAAAAGTATTAAAAACCCCAACTGCTGTTTTTACAATATTTTATATTCAATTTATTTTATGGTCGCTGTACTGTAAATACTCTAATTTGTTGTTGGCTATTCCGCGATAATGTGGAATAATAAT
Organism: Sphaeroforma sirkka; assembly: GCA_001586965.3. Classification (NCBI taxonomy): domain Eukaryota; class Ichthyosporea; order Ichthyophonida; genus Sphaeroforma; species Sphaeroforma sirkka. The sequence goes on from LUCW03001733.1 coordinate 21,352, forward strand.
AAAAACCTATATGAGATTTCAAGTTGAATGTTTTTAATTTTCGTTTTTATTGCAAATTAATCAGATAAACATGGTGAATAAAACACAAATTTTAGAATTTACATACAAATTGACAATCCTCAATTTCTTTTACCTCCTGAACCAGTCTGAAATCAAAACCTCTGGTTTAGGGCCTGTGACACATGTATCAGCGCATGGAGTGACAAAATGCACAAATCAATGCTATAATTGAGGGCAGTGCTGATTTAGAGACCCTTTCTTTTGTATATTGCATACTTCAACATGGTATGTGATTTCGAAAGAATATGCGTGTTTGTATTAGCGTGTTGTAGACTGAGATGCCGTAAGATATATCAACCATAGGAGGAAGAAGAAGAACGAGAGAGTTCGCAAGTATTAGTATATGCCAAAAATCAACGTTAATCGACATCGAGCAGTAGCGATTTGGAGTCGAACTAACGACTCAACACCCATATATGTGCGTATAGCAACTCAGCATTCCAGATAAGCACAAAAGCTATGATGGGGAATTGAAAATATACACGAAAGCTATGGTGGGAAATGAGCTTTTAATACATGTACGAAAATCATGGTGAAAATGAGAATACCGAAGTAGAGCGGCGTGCGATGCAACATCAGCCTTGTAGCATCAGTAACCCCTGACATCACAGCAGCACAGCACACACACGCTACTCACCACACGAATCACAACAACTCACAGAAAAAGGGGTATGAGGTATCCGAGATATTATCCTATCAGCAGTCATACGTAAACTACATTACAGCAGTCATACGTAAACTACATTACAGCAGTCAGGCTGCAATGAATGTGCTTTCTATTTGATATTTCTCGCTCAACGTGTTCACGTATCCATTCCTTCGGAACGCACCATCTTAGATCGAGATTCATGCCGAACAATATATTAGCATCACATTGCTATGATATAGCAAAAACGAGCACCCTGTACCCACCATATACGGGTTAAATTTGGGATGTCAATGGCCCAGAGATATATATGGCGATGCAGTAGATGCATGTCATTCTGCCTAATTACCGCACCTGGCAGGTTGATTTGCTTTTGCGAAGTTGTCCTGGTAAGAAGGAGCAAGACTCATTATTCAACGAACAGACCACGAACCGCCAACTCATTACTGTCATGTACTTTGCATATACCCATATCCTTACAGCCACGTGTAAAGGCCCATGAACTCCGCTCTAAGAAGCCCGACGAGCTCGAGGCTCAGCTTACTCAGCTAAAGACCGAGCTAGCTAACCTTCGTGTTGCCAAGGTGACCGGTGGAGCTGCCTCCAAGCTGTCCAACATGTATGTACTTCGAGTAGTTTTCGATACCAATTGGGTTCATTTAGTATCAGTGTTTGTTTGAAAATTTCACGGTGATCGGTTTCTGTGTGCAGATATTTCAATCAGGCGTATATTGCGTGCTATATGCGTCTATATATATTGTATGTATAATAAGTATACAGATGCTGTCTACCCGTGCAGGTATAAGTTGGGCTCATATAGTCAAACACATTTCCTCCTGAGCTACGTATATGCGCACTATTGGCAAGTACTTATGGCTTATTCTACCTCACAGTCAAAGGGAATATTTCTATCAAATGTATAGAACCTACAAAAGATTGTGTAGATAAACGGCACTACTACGCTATGTTGCTTAGTGTATGCTCTCGCGTTCTGTTTATTATTATGAGTATCAAAATGCGCTGGTATTCAGTAGTGCAATGCGATATGCCAAGGTCATATTTTAAGGAGAGCACGTTCAGTTTTACGGTGTTCGTTAAACTGTGCTTTGCAACGCATTACCGCAGTAATATGCTCGCTAAAACTACCACAAATGCTCATAGCTGTATATATATACACACATACATAAATATACGTATACATACGCATACATATACATATATATATATATATATACTTACATATGTATATATATATATACATATACATATATCTATATCATATATATACATATATACATATATCTATATATCTATATATATGTATATTAATATATCTATATCTATATTATATATATATATCTTATATCTTGTGTATTGTGTATTGTGTATTTACTCTGTCGCATCTGGCTAGGTCTTCCTCGATATTATGTACATGAGATGTTGCTCCTGCGTTATCGTGTATGCATGTTGTAGAACCTTTCTAATTATTCCTTTCCGTTCTGTTATTTTTTGTATACAGCTCTGTGGTGCGCAAGTCTATTGCTACCGTCCTTACGGTAATCACCCAGACCAGACGTGAGCATCTACGTGCCCACTACAAGGGTAAGAAGTACGCTCCCCTTGATCTTCGCGTAAAGAAGACGCGTGCTATCAGACAACGTCTTTCCAAGGCCGATGCTTCACGCAAGACTCTCTCCGCACAGAAGAAGGCTATGCACTTCCCCATGCGTAAATACGCTGTTAAGGCATAAACGTATCTAAAGTTGATGTGTAATATATGGCGTCTTTCCTTTCAAATGATTTGAGCTTTTTGTTTTGAAATTTAAGATTCAATATTAATCACATTTATCAGTGTGTTTTGTGTCATCTTGACGCAGTGCATGTTTTAGTAACATAATTGACTGTGTTTATGTCTGAAATCTTTGATAAAAGTACAATTATCTTATATGGTTCTCTCAGACAATTTTTTGTGGTACTTGTATTTTGGTCGGTGATGAATAACACGAGGCATTTGTATTAGTTTGACTGTGATGTGTGCCTGTTTTTCACGCCGTTTTGGCATTGGAATTCAGTGCCAGTATCGATGTTGGCATGATTACAGACCCGTACCAATTCCTGAGACCAATGGTATTTATGATTATCAACTCTGTACACTATCGGTCCATAATAAAATCTGAATATATATCTTTGGAATGGTTGATATATATGCGTTGTTATATATGCAAGTTTTGACGTCTGTCCGACTTGATTGACACTAACTATATATTGCAAGGGAGTGTTCTCATTGTGTGCGCTTCGTACACATGAATACATATTCACTCCTCGAGACAAGTTTAGTGCAAGATGCTGTATTGAGTGAGCATCAAAAAAGGTTACGGCATCTGTGGCGACTTTACTGGGATTTTCAGTGAGGATAAGACTACATTAGGAATCGTGGAATCTTATCGGTACTTCACCGCGACCGTAGTATGGTGGCAGCAAGGGCTGTGTGGAATTCTTGCGGTGTGGAGTTCATAATGGTACGCAACTGATAAGCAGAAGGTGCTTTTTGCTTCGAACGACAGTATGGTGTTCACACTGTGCCAATTTTATTTGGAAGTATTTTCAGATTTGATTTGTATGTTTTGTTGTTTTTGCTTGGAGAGATGTAGTTCAATGTGCGGAAATCGTGGTCAATTTGACAATGTTTTATGTTTTTAATGCGAGTATAGTGGAAGCAGTGTTATTTGTTGACCAATGATTGAATGACACGAGGCATTTGTATTAGTCTGACTGTGATGTGTGCCTGTTTTTCACGCCGTTTTGGCATTGAGAATCAGTGCCGGTATCGATGTTGGCATGATTACAAACCCGTACCAAACCCTGAGGTCTGTAGTTCATAGTTTTCCTTGAATGATCTGAATAAATTTTGCCCCGTACTGCTGTATCTTTTCGGTCAAATGCTGTTTTTAGGGTTTGTCTGTTGGTGTTCGTTACTCGGGTACTTCACTGTGTAGGAATCGATCTTGATATCATCCGGCCTTTAGGTATGATACAGAATATATTATTATCGACTGCAATGATGTTGCGACGTGTGATGCGTCGGGTGAAAGAATAGGAACGGTACAGAACATGACGAATTACGGCGTGCGTCAGCGATTCGAGTTGTTCAGAATTGAGAAGTGGCCTATGTTAGTTTCGAGGCGTTAGGTGAAATCAGATACGTAATTGAGAGGATATACGGCGATAAATGGATTACTCGGAGAGATGAATGGCGAATCGTCGAATCACTAAATGAATGGTGGTATACAGAACGGAGTTTGTATACAGAACGAATTAGTTGAACTGCGAGATTCTATTGGCTTATGATTGACTTACACGAGGCATTTGTATTAGTCTGACTGCGACGTGTGCTTGCTTTTCCGCCGTTTTGGCACTGGAGAGCAACGCCAGTGTTTATGTTGGCATGATTATACATTCGTACCAAACACCTGAGGCCAATTGTATATCGTGACGCTCGTTTCTGAATAAATGAATCAAAATGCGGAATTTGTGCAGTGTTTTCTGCTACATTTCTTATGGCCAGTCCCTTAAATTCTGCTTCGATCGATTGGGATATTGTCCAGTTAATGTATTATAATCGATATATATATCTTATTGGGAAATAGATATTCTTCACATCTTCTGCATTCTGGCCAGCATTGGGATTTCCCATGATTATCAATTATATATATATATATATATATATATATATATGTGTGTATGTATGTATGTATGTATTTATGTACGTATGTATGTATGTATGTTTGCATGTATGTATGTATGTATATATGTATGTATATATGTATGTATATATGTATGTATGTATGTATGTATGTATGTATGTATGTATATATGTATATATGTATGTATGTATGTATGTATGTATGTATATATGTATGTATGTGTATGTATGTGTATTGTATGCGTATGTGTATGTGTATGTGTATGTGTAAGTGTAAGTGTATGTGTATGTGTATGTGCATGTGTATGTGTATGTGTATGTGTATGTGTAATGTGTAATGTGTATGCAATGTGTATGAAATATTGTGTGTGTGTATGTGTATTGTGCATGTAATGTATTGTGTGTATGTGTACGTATGTGTACGTGTACGTGTACGTGTGTACGTGTATACGCGTTACGATGTAATAATATAATAATGTGTATGTGTTTGTAATGTGTATGTGTATGTGTATGTGTATGTGTATGTGTATGTGTGTATGTGTATGTGTAATGTGTGCATGTGTGTATGTGTATGACGCAGCATGTGTATGTATGTGTATGTGCAATATTGTATGTGTATGTGTGTATGTGTATGTGTGCAATATATATATATATATATATATATTATGCGTGCACGTGCGTGTACGATGTGCGTGTACGTAACGCGCATGTATAATAATAATATGTAATGTGGCAATATTGCCAATGTGTATGTGTATGTGTGCAATGTGTATGTGTATGTGTATGTGTATTGTATAATATGTATATGTATGTGTATATGTATGAATAATAATATGTGTATGTATGTGCATTGGCAATGTATATGTGTATGGCAATGTAATGTATATGTATATGTATGTAATGTACATGTGTATGCCAATGTAGTATGTGTGTAATGTGCGTATGTGTAATGCATGCAATATGTATGGTGTAATATGTATATGTATGTATATGCATATGTAATAATGTATAATAATATATCAATAATATGTATATGCATGTATGTATATATATATATATATATATATATATATATATATATATATATATATATATATATATATATATTATGTAATTTACATGTATGTGTATGTGTGTGTGTGTGTGATGTGTATGTGTATGTGTGTGTGTGTGTGTGTATGTGTATGTGTATGTGTATGTATATGTATATGTATATGTATATGTATATGTATATGTATATATATATATATATATATATATATATATATATATATATATATATATATATATATATATATCGTGTTCGATATAAACCTTCGATATGAACTTGAGACATTTGCACTATGTTAGTCTTATAAAGAGTAATAAACGGACGGGATGATCATTCCGAATTGATAGTAGAGAATGTAATGGGAAGGGAAAGACCATATACTTGTGATTTCTAAAGATCCTTTACATAGACTGCACAGCAATATATAGAGATTCCATTTAAAATATTCTTATGGTGCACCATAATGATTTGTGTATTTTCGAGTTTCGGCGTGGTACGTATTAAACGTGGATATTATGTTGTAAATAAGTGAAACAACTACTTGCGCAGAGCGAATAGTCAGCTGAGTGTTTCTATAGCTCGTAGTAGTATGTAATATTTGAACTGCTTGTCTCCAAAAATTGAAATAGAGTAAGATGTCAACAGAGAATCCACATCGACACACACAGACACACTAGAAGCGGAGATACAGATTCACGAGTCATAATGGGACAGTCTGTTGCGGCCTCTGCGACCAGAGGTAGTGTTCGTACCAATCACATTAGTGATAATTGCACTGGCAATAGGATTAGTGCTTCTTAGGTCTTGAAACTTTGTTCTACATAGAAACAATATGTCGAAAACAGAGGTTCATATGATACATGAAGCGTGATACTTGATAGATATGCCCCTGGCGACCAACAAACGATCGGGTATTTTGTTTGGTCATGTGCCTACATAGAAATACGAAAAAAAAAAGGCCTGATCAGCAGAGATAAGAAAAGAGCAACCTGTTTTTTTTATGAATTTCAAGCAACACTTATTTTTGAGAGGTCAACGGGACAACGGCCCAACATATACAGATTGCACACTCTCTAGTTAACATTTCATGCATCATTGGACACACTCTGCAAGTTAATGGAGAATAATAACTTACAAAGTCCACAGTTTAGAGGAAGAAATTATAACTAGAATCTCCAAGAGACAGTGAATTATACTCACTTTCAACATGGCGAACGGCACTTCAGCTACGTCTACTGGGAGTAGTAGCAGTAGAACATCATCATCGAGCATACAAGAAAGAAGACCCCTTTCTAAAGTAGGCAGCCTGCTACGGAATAGTGTAGAGGGACTGTTTGCGAAGGTTCCAGTTTTAAATCCTAATTTACCGCTGACAGTATACTATCACGATACAGCCAAACTCAAAGAGATCATAAAGGAGTTGGAGAGGGTCGGGAGTGACGGAGACACCACCGAGCTGATCGATAGGATGCATCAAGCACAGTGTTGTAAGTAATACACCAAGTTTGCATTCGTATCGGAGTTGTTTTTTACTAGCAAATGTATGCGCGTCGTTAGGTGTGGGAGGTAAGCGTTAGGAGGTAACATATTCGTGGGGTGTAAA
>LUCW03001734.1:0-37500 GCA_001586965.3 Sphaeroforma sirkka
TAAGGTTTGCAACCTATCATACACAACATTCCGATGATCTAGCTTAAGAGTATGCTCGTCATAGAGAAGTGCCAAATGGCACGCTCAAAAGATCAATTTGGGTGGACGTGAAAGCTCTGCAATGATTAGCCCATGCAGTTTTTTTTCAGGTTAATGAATTAGTTCAACTTCAACTAAATTTTAATGAACGAAATCACCGACACCGTTCAACTAGCATTGTGTCATCCGGAACGAAATTCGTAGAGAAATTCTTCCTCGCCTGAAGTCTGGTGTACTCGGCGTCTAATTGGGCTTGGCCACGAGCCCTAGCAACCTCATAGCTGTTTTTAATTGACTGCAAACGAACAGAATAGATAGTCATGAGTTTGATGTCAATGCCTCGAGTTTTGCGGATTTGCTCGCGTCTTGATATCGAGTTTCTATAGGCAAGTTGAGTGTGCATATTATCCTGCGCGCACACAGAGAGGTTCTCGATCAGAAATGCGATGATGGCACAAGGGCACAACCTGAACCGATATAGACATGCGCTGGATGGGTTCTACTCAACACATCCATGCGTGACACAGTTGCGTATATGCAGGTACATATCTCAGGAAACATAACCTGATAAACACTTGCAACTTACCATGAGAGCCGCTTGGCTTTGTTGGTAGTCTAGAATGACACTGATGAATTCGTATACCGAGAAATCCGGCCACAGCACCTCCCGGTACGAAAGGAGACTGAACGACGATTGCCACAGCAAGAAGTCGCTCAGTCGAATTTCACCCGACGTGCGTACGAGAACATCAACTTCGCCGCACCCAGCTGTGTACAAGTGATCCGCAAAGCACTGTTCATCTATAGACCTATGTTAGCGATACAATAAATTGATTAGACGAGTGCGGCACGTCACATGTCTCAATTGGAGACGCAGCAAACTACATGAGACTCACGGTGAGTATCAGTGATATGTACACATCTGTACACACCTCAGGGTAGTATGTGTAAGTGTATTTGCATTTGGATGTAGAGAGAAGCGCGTGCCAATCCTGAGTGCGCAACGTCAGCGCATAACACTGCTAGCGAACCCTGCAGGTTGACTGTAGCAATACTAACAATCTGAGCCCTTGGATGATAATAACGACGCCAAACAATGTATGATTTGATGCTGACAACAATCACGTCAAAATAGGAACAATTGCTCTCGCAAAAATGCACATGGGAGTTGCAAAGCCTGATACTGGGCACTGATAGACCGTATGCTCCGTCAAATGCAATACTTTAGCTGAGTTTCACACTGAAGCAGACTCAATCTCCGCTGAATCTGACAGGCAGCACATCGTAACAAGGTATAGTAACTTTAGCTGACGAAGACACTAAGCCAATGAATACTTTTCGTCATCCTGTTTACATACTCAGCCGCTGAATAGCACTCACTGAGAAATATACTAATGAACTATAGCCCACCTCATACTGATATCTCCCGCCTCCACTTCGCCCGCTATCTTTCGCGTCGCGGTGGCCATTTCTTCTTGAGAAGTGTACGGAAAACACACATTCAAGATATAGTCGGTATTCATCTTCGTATCCTCGACTACCCGCATCAATACCTCGAGTACATCCGATCGAAGTAAACTCAGGTCCCCAAGTATACGTATACCCATTTTGTTCTTGTGCAGCGTGGATTCATTGCCCGCCAGTTCGAGAAACTTCCTCTTTGCAAGATCCATGAGATCATCCACCTCTTCCTGTGGCCGATTAAAGTTCTCTATACTGAATGCGTACACGGTCACGCACCTGATACCCAAGTCGAAACACCAGTCCAGTGTCTACAAAAGGAGGAGGAAACACGGCATTAGCTCGCATATCATATTTGTCCGCGTATGTTGACCGCCACTAGATGAAATATTACATACAGCTTACATCAAACAAAATACTATCCCATGTGCATGATCATTTCCGTCTGGGCAATGCAGTAATTGGGATATGGCCAGGTGCATATCGCAATGTATCAAAAAATAAACCCAGCTAACACTGTATCTACATATGCGTCACTAGACTTAAGAATGCAAGAGTAACACCGTGCAGGGGAATATAGATACATATACAATGTATATATATATGTTTATTATAAATATATATATATATATATACAGTGTATGTATACACGTTTGTGTGTGTGGTGTGTACTCGTTTGTATATGTGGAGAGGGGAAGATGCTTAAGGGGGTGGGGCTGTGTATATGTTCTTTTTTATGACTATATTATTGTGAATAATGTTTATACTAAAATGTATATTGTGAAGATCAATGAAGTCATATACGCGTAATAGCACAGTTGTATTCATGCAAATAGTGCAATGAACTTTATTTCAACTAAATGCTCATATATTGCTCCATTTCAATCCGCGCATAACGGAATATGTACACATGCTTGGACATGGACATCGCATACGAGAATACAGAGAGGAGTTGTCATTTTTTGAGCAAATCGAGCATAGCCTGCAATTGATAGTTATTAGTTGATTTGTACACACACACATATCCATACATAAATACATACATATATATATATATATATATATATATATATATATATATATAATAACACACACACACATATAATACATATAATACAAAATGTATGAATATAAAAAATAAAAAAATAATAATAGATACAAATACATACATACATGCCTATTTATATATATATATATATATATATATATATATATATATATATATATATAATATAAATAAATATATATATATGAATATATCCATATATGTTGCATATATATGTATTATATATATATATACATATCCATATATCCATCTATATATATATATATATAAAATATTCATGCAACATATGGACGGATGTGCATGGGACGTGTATATACACACATATACGACATGCATTACGCACGCATCACACACGTCATCATCATCACATCACATCATCATCACATATATGCATATATACATATATATATATATGTATATATACATAATAATACAAAATATACATATATAAAAATACAAAATATATATATATAATACATATAATATATATATATATACATATATACATAATCATATGTATACATATATGTATAATATATTATTATATATATAATATATGCATGTATGCCATACATATATACAACGTTGGTATGCAAATATGCAAACAACATCATACATAATATATACATATATAATATTATATGTATATATAATAATTATTATTAATAATAATAATAAGCATATACATATATATGGATGTGCACGCATGTGTATATGATTCGTATCATGCACATATGTGTGCATATATGTAACATGTATACATACACATTCATACATACTGTTATATGTAATAACCATACATAATAATACATATAAGGACATATGTACTAATAATATTAATATGCTACATTCAAGAATATCATACATATTATTACATAGCATAATATGCATATGTATATATATGTACATATCCCATATATTATATATATATATTAATATATATATATATATATATATATATATATACATATATAATATATATATATATATATATATATATATATATGCATATATATTACATATATATAATATATATATATATATATATATATATACATATGCACACATGCATATACATATACATTATATATATATATATATATAATACACAATTATATATATAATATTTATACATATACATATACATACAAACATATATATATATATATATATATATATATATATATATATATATATATATATATGTGTGTTTTTGTGGTGTGACAAAACATGTATATAAAATAAAAATATTGATCTGAAGAAAACGACAATAGTATATAGTGAAATTTGAGGTGCACTCCTATGTCAGTGTACACTGTTCAGTGATCACGGTGAGGTTTGCGCTGGGAGAATGCTTGTGCTCAGAGAATATCGTTTGATCTGGGCGGCAATAGTACAATCAATTCGGCTGATATCGGAACAAAAAAGCTTACTCACCTTTTTCAGTGTATTAAAGCCAAGCGCGTGCCCCTCTATCTTAGCCATGGCACCTTTTTTGGCGTATCTCCTATTACCATCCATGATAAACGCCATGTGACGCGGAATCGGCCCATTCTTCAGTACCGATACAACAATCCGTTTTGCAGTGCGTTCAACATTATCCATAATAGGCTCTGGCAATACAGTTGACCGTAAGTACTGCTCTATAGAGCGCAGCATACTATGCTCAAGTAACAGAGCAGATATGTGTCTGATGGAATTTGCGTTATGTAGCTACAATATATTTATGTACCCCACAAAGCAAAAAAACATACAACTTTTCTCGCACAAGAGCGCGAAATCTATCTAAGAAAACCATAAAAGAATATTTCAAAAATATTTACCTGTGTACGGATATATAAAGTCGAACACATGTGTCAATCTTAGCAACCACAACATAACAACGGCTGGGCACCTCAGTACGTAGCGGTATTGAGGATTAAGTTGCGCTTGAAATAATTTTTCATTGACGAGGTGAATTGCTACATCACAAAGCGATTTCTACGCAATAAAAAGCACATGTTATGAAGTATACTTATTTGTGGACCACTTGCTGGTTGTATCCGAACGATGCACACGTGATCTAACCTCAACTCAACGCTGTACGGGTGAAATTGAAACACACAGCTCCAAGAAATATACATTGTCATCAATTGTGTATACCTGCTCACGGTATTGCCTTCTTGTTTAAAAATAAGATTTTATTGGAGATTACAACTTAGTAAGGCACAAATAGTCAAATATATGCAAAGTTCTCAATCATGAGTGTCACCGCGGCAGCGGCTAAACATAACAAACCAGATTCGTATCCGGTAGCAATTTCATGTGACGATGGCTACTAACTCTGTGATCAATATCACGCGATAGCCTTGGTCTTTTGCGCCGAATTAGGTGTTTTCAAATAGTCCCCGTGAACATATCAGCGGCCAATGCGGATCAAGATTCTGGTGTATAATAATTAACAGACGACTGAAATTTCACTTTTGTTTAGCTCGTTTTTAATATATTGCATACGAAATGATTCTTCTATCATAGTTTAAGGCGTGACGTATGTCATTGGGAGTCTGCGTCGTTGACTGTTCGCAGCTTTAAGATTCTTAGCACTATGTATATTTGATACGATATAGTTGTTAGCCGGATCTGAAAATATAACACATCGCAAAACTGTTGATACCAATCATTGCTTGATCCACCGAATAGAGTGGCCGTAGAATCAACAATATTCGTCGCCAATATTGGTGCATTTTTAATTAATAGAAGTTTTAATATCTGAAGTTAATTTCACAACTTCTTAGTAGTCATGTCTTGTATTGTCCCTGATAACGCCTCAGCGTGTCGAATAAATCGGATACAAACAGTTCAGTGCCTTCAATCCCGCATGTAAAGAGGAGGTTTGTATTCGTTGTTTTTTTTTGCTGTGTAGTGCGGGTGCACAAGGTAGATAGACGCACTGCCACTACCATTTCCACAATTTCGCCAAGTCTGGCTGCCCGTGAACGCGGCTACACTTGTTCGGGGGAAACAACCAAATATATTGATCTTTGGATAGAGTTACCCTCTGTACAGGCTCATAGCTAGGGTGGATATTGCTTTTCATGATTTCTCATCAACTTTAATATATACGAACCAGTACTGACTATAACGCTCTGATATTTACTCAAGAATGCAATCGCAATCGGCGTCATCGGTTCCCGAACCCGGACATTTATAATTCAATTAAATGTCGAACTCCATGGTTTTATACCCCTGCACTATTATAGGAAACTTCTGAAAATAATATACGCTTATATATACAACTTTATGTGTGCACGAAGGCTATGGTGCATTCCATGCATACCCCTGCACTTTAATATGCAATTTCTGAACATACATACGTTTATATTAGATCTTTGCGTGCACGAATGTATTTATTAAGATGTATTTCAGAACTCGTGATAAGTATGCACATGTATCGTTTGTCCTTTTCACGTTAATTTCCTTCAAACTATGGAATATCACACAGAAATTCGTGTACAATATACCGATATGTATACCCATGTATTTGAATCCTAATATGAGTATTATTTTGAGCATGTGTTTTCAAATCTCATTTGACTGAAAATATTTTTACACACGGAACGGAGTGATATATTTCCTATGAAATACTAACAGTAGATTGGTACGAGATGTACCCGTCCATACCGTGCGGAATATATAAGAGTCATCTACAATAGAGTTGGGACACACTAACTCCAAGCTGCATCAGAAATGGTAGACGATCAGTTAGAATATTCCAATAAAGCAGGCAAGTTCGACACTCAGCGTGCATAAGACGCTCATAAGAACGCCATATGCAAAGCGACCTCCATTCATCGGATTCGTGTGAACAATGTGCCACATGGATATTTACTACTTGAAAACTCTTCATACCTTCGGTATCCATTATCAACCACATCAAGCTTGTTCTTTGCGGAATTACGCCAGTGTTTTCATCTTACAACTGGCAGCAGCCTCAGCATTAACCACTTACGAAGCCTGTATTAACATCCAAAAGTGACAGACATGTTAGAATATATAAAAAACCTCGGAATTAACTAAAGACAACAGTTATATTGTATGCTAAACGTGTCAGAACTTCTTAGAGATAAACAGGTCATGAACACGGATTCGTCGTAGACAAATACCGCTCCGGTTTAGTTGTGTTATCCTCATTCGAGTACAATGGCAAGCACAATGTTAAACAGACAAATGACTCAAAGCGTAGATACGGCGCATGCTAGACGCATAGTTTGAGATAAACACATGCACGTCTGACTTGTCCTTAGACCACTTGCGTTATGCTAACTAACATGTTCGCGTGAACATCCGGTGCTATACTTTCAAGTTTCATTCACTCCAGTGTCACAGTGAGCTCTCCTCCACAGCCGAGTGATGCCCACATGTGTGAACCAATCAGTTGTGTGTGCTATTTTTAAAAATATTTTGTTTTCAAAGGATATTCTCTCTCTCTTTTTTTTTTATAAACTTTTTCTCTCTACTCTCTGAGGGAAGTGGCCGTGGTCCCGCTGTAAAATTGTAATATTTATGTATTTTATTTGTTTTTTTTAAAACCAATTAAAAATATGGAAATTATTTTTACATTGTTGGATGTATGACTTATGTAATTTCAGAGTATTTACCAGTGACAGTTTGACAAAAAAATAAAAATAAAAACAAAAACAAAACAAACTAAAACGAAAAAAAAGAAGGATTTGGCGCTTGAAGATTGATGAGTTGGCGACTTGGCGACTTGGCGACTTGGCGGAATGTCTTCTTTATACGGCACTGATGACAATAAAAATTTTAACCACCTCAGGCCCAGTTTCCTACCAGTCTCATACACTATCGATTTTATTTTGCTTAATATAGGTGTATTTTAATGCGATTAGCGTGATTTTAAGCACTTGTGAGATGTGTTTGTTATCGGTCGGCTGAAAGCGCTCGACTTAAATGTTAGATATTGTAGCGCGGATACAACCCATTTGTTGCACTTATGCAAGGTCCTTATCGGTCTTATGGGCTTGACATCTGTTAGCAGTTAGACACAGGTATATAGGCGTCCTCTGTCATAGCTATTGCCCATGGTTTTACAGTTGACACTATTCGTGTTTAATATACGTCTACCTCTCCTCTGAGGCCGACAAAGAACTAATACAACAAGTGCAATAAATGAGCTAAAATCACGCTAATTACATCTTTCAAGCAAAGTGAACTCAAAAAAGTAGAAGTATAAGACTGGTAGGAAACTGGGTCTGAGGTGGTTAATAATTTTGTTGTCACCAGTGCCGTATAAAGACATTCCCTGCGGCCGCTCTGGCTCAGGCTGCTGCTGTCCTGCTGAGACAAAAAGTCTGATGCATGTCAAGGGACATCAACTGTCAAGTGTCAAGGGTATTAAAATTGAAAACATCTATGGGTATTTGAATACATATTTTTCTGCATGAATAATAATACTAGTCCCAACACCCTCTGCCGGCTAGTTGGGATAGTTTTGCTGGTTTTGCACAAATACTTTTATATGTATCGATATCAAGAGCCTGTAAGTAGTGTGCGGCCGTAGATTACAAGTCGTGACAGTCGAGCAATCTCATCTCATCTCGTCATCGCCATGACGGGAATAGCATCACGGTGTGTGACTTAGAAACTACTAAATAACGCATATTCCTAGATGGTGCATCGCGCGCCAAGAAGATTTCTACTTCCAGGCTATATGTATACCGTATGCTCTGGTTTCTATGCCCCGACCAAGAGACCTAAGACTGCCCCGACAGTCAGATATGCTCACTACCTATCACACTGCGATTAATAGATCAGTGCGCTATGCATAGATCACTATCGTCGAGCAGTCTGAGTGCTGTAGGCTTGAAGGCAACACGGCATGGAGCAATAGTTTGGCAGGAAAGCTCTGGCATATCATCAAACACGAATCCACGACAACGGGGACAGTTTGGTGGATGTGTGACAGTAGCACAGCCGCATATAAAGAATGATAGACTGTGCCGAGAAGACCAAGTTATAAAAGACATGCGAGACACCTTGTCGGTTCATTTTCTAGGAGGGTGTGATAGCAGGGCTTCAGAGGATAAAACTACAAAGTATAGTACACTATATTCTGATGAGGAGCACGCAGTCAAAGGCGTATTTAAAGACGAAATGGTAAATCCGACACACACACACTCCTATATAGACACTGAGAGAGAGGTGCCAGACTTTGTATATCTGGGTATGAAGCAACTAGCAAAGGACTCTGAAGTGGACACGATGCTCTCCGATGCACACCTGTCCGAGTTGTTTGCCCTTGCACACCCACATCATGTGTCTGAACTGAACCACAATGCGGCCATTCTTCGGCACGTGAAAGGGCTCTTGGTTGCCAATGGAACGAAGAGCAAGAACAAGCGCACACCATCGCCCACGCACAACGACATCCTCTCCAACCGCACTATTGATGGTCTGAATCTCCACAACATCACCGCCCACATAAATATCATGACTTCAAAAGTACACGATAGTTCAACAACGCCGAATAACATGCGATTAGTTATTATGGATGTCGGCTGCGGCAGTGGCATGTTGTGTGGAATGTTGTCGCACATGTACCCCAAGGCCCAGATTGTAGGCATTGATAGGGACACGGAGAAGATCGCCGCAAGTGCTGCTGCGAGTGGTGGGGAAAGCTATCCCAGCTTTATTCAGAAGGATCTAATGGAACTCTTGTGCGATGAAGACATAGACGAGTGGCTCTGTGAAACACTTGAGCGACAGGGCGTTCACGTGTGCTGTTGTATAGGACGTTGTGCTGAAAGGTGTACACGACAGTGTGCAAGTATGGGCGACGGTGCTGTAAGAAGGACATGCGCACGCGAGACTGCTTGCGTTTGTACGCAGGTGTCAGAATACAGGGAAGCACAAGACACCCATATATGCACGTCATACTCTAATTTTCAAATTTGTACGCGTTCCAAGATTAAGAGTGGCTTCGAGGAGAACGGGAGTTGCAACGGATCCACAGGAGTCCCGCGCAGAGCAGGCGATGAAGTACACACGAGCACACACAGGTGTAATATTAGCTATTGTATATGTGAGAATCAGGGCACAGAATGCCCCACGGGAGGAGCAAGTGCACAGTGGTGTATTGAAGATGTTCAGGTGCTCATGCTCGGGTCAAATTTGTGTGGGGAGTTGGCATCGCAGACCATCAGAGTTTACCACAGACTGCGCGTTATTTTACGCAAAGGGCAATGGCACGGCTGTGCTTGCGAGAGCAGTAAACGTAGTCAACGATGTAAACAATGTAATAAGGATATTATGCGCTCCAATCTTTCTGCAGGCTTCTTCATGCAACCGTGCTGCGCATCCAAGCAGAGCATTCCAAATTCGATTGCGGCTTCTGATCAGCTACACCCCGACAATCGGCACCATGCACGAGTGTCGCAGAGAAAACCTAGTCTGGACTCTACGAACGCATCAGCAAGCACCCCCTCAAACAGACACACGGCGGCACATACAGCAACAACTCATTTGCACTCCGAGGCAGCTACAGGCATCAGGCCAACTCAAACTAAGCTTGATGTAGGCGTCACTCCTACTAAGACTGATGACATGCGTGCAGCAAGTCCTAGATCGAGCACTTCGGACTATAGTAGGTTTGCTACAAGAGCAAAACCCCCGGTGAGCCTGGCAGAACGCCATGCCTCACACCATACGTACTGCACGCAGCTGTTTCAAGCATTGCAGAACGGAGCATATAGAGAAGCCCATACTGGTGCGACACACGAGGGTGCAATCCAAGAAGATAGCGCCATAATGGCCACGTGTGCACCTAATAGTCACCACAGTGGAGGTGTAGGTCATAACCACCCGTCAGACGAGACTGCCTCGGAAGCGATCGATAATGTGCACAGCAACGACGTGGAGCAGACGGCCCAGTTATCGGTGGATCTGTCACTAGGGGCACAGCCTTATGTATACTATTTGGTCGCCACGGCGTAAATATGTTTTAAGTATAAAGCAGTATCACAAACGTCGTAGTTCCCTTGACACCTTTGAGGTGTGAGAGTGGGATTGAGTTACTACCATCTATTGCGAAGGTCATCTGAGCAGATACATGTCGTATCTAGTGATGTGGCGAGCTTGTTTCAGGATGTCACAACCTACAACATACCTAGTCAATGCGGGCTCTGCAGTGAGACGAATGTAATAGATCTTAAAACATGTCGTATAGACTGATTTTTGTGAGTAGTATGTCACGCGTCCCTACTCGAGCTGGGTGTCCTAGACTAACATACTTATACATGTGCCATTACTATGCCTGATTGTAAGCTAAATGAGATATTCGACGCGCTACAGATCCGGCACACAAGTATCTGAGAACCAAAAGTGACAACTATATGATACCAAATATAAATCCTGAGACGCCTTGATCTTAAAAACCCCGAGGTGTGGGTAGAGGACTCGCCAATTTTCAATATACAAAGCATAGTATCCGTTAAGCGTAAAGTAGTATTGCGACTGCTCTCATGACCCCGTGAGTAATACCGTTTGTTGAGTCAGATTGACTTCGAGCGGTGCCCAAAAGCGTTCAATCAAAATAGACTCTAAAATCTATATTTTAAAAGTAAATACGTTCAAAGCTATGCCATAGCCGTCTAAAAAAACGCATGGGCTATGTTCATCAGTCGTCACTCATATAGGTCTAAAGTCCTATGGTTCGCTAAAGATTCAGACAAACACTGTATTGGATGTATATATTTGAAATATCAATTCATAATTATAATTACAATACATTGTAAAGTACACAAGTCAACGCAGGGGTTTCTGGCATTGATCGTTCTGAGAACATTGCCTCCTCAAGAGCAGTGCGACTTCCAGTATATCATTCCTAACCATCGGTAAATTGTATTGGGCACAGGTTTGTATCACTGTGATATATGGACCAAAAAGACGTACGTTGCGAACGGATAGAATACACTAAAATATACACAGCCTCCCGAAAGACATGCCACACGCCACCAGTTGTGCATCTAGGTGTAACTCTTCCTTGAAGGATGCAAAACATGGTGCTGAAAGTCGCAGTATAACTATGTGTCAACTTGTTGAATCCAATTTATTGGTGCGATTTTACTGAGTCGGTTTTGTACTCATCATACTCCCTGCCAGCTGCGCTAGGCCTTAGTGGTACCAGAGGCGGACGGTTCGTTCTCATCGGAATCATCAATATTATCAGGATGATCAAGAGACAACATCGAAACCACGCCTTCCTGCAAGTGGTGCAAATTGAACAGTATATCAGTGATCGAATGGATGGCCATGCCATCCAGAAAGCCGCTTACTTATCACGGAGTAATCGGTGGCAATTGACACGTGAGCACATACTGACTAACAAGAGCTGATAGCACACAGTACATAATCAGTATAGACACTGGCACTGCTCGGGGTGATGCTTTGCTCTCAAATTTGATCCACGCAGCAAAAAAAAAAAAGTATGCTGCAACTATGGATAGCTAGAGCTGAAGATAGAGCATCACTGAGGATTTAATTCTGCGTGTGCGCACATATTCAGACCTCAGACAGCTGTCCCATCCTTGGAGCAGCCGCCTTGTGCGAAGCTGTACGGGTCTTGAATAGGTCGTGTGACGTGCTCATGCCTTCCGCCCCGAACATTCTATCACTCCGTGTACTGTATTGAGAACCGTGACTAGCCCTCGCCTCCATCTCGTATGCGTCGTTATCCGAGTACTCGTCCCTGGATATGGCTCGAGCGATATCCATATTATCCTACATATAACAGTTGACGAAGTTGAATATGAAACTAGCAAACGTAAAACACTAGACTCTGTGAATGCAATAATATGTGGATGCATCGCTGACAACCGATGGCAACACGATGTAACGTCTTGCACAAGAACTGGTTCGCATTGTTCTGGAGTGGTCGGAGGTCATTTCGGCATCGTATGCATTCGCAAAATTGCAAAACTCAAATCGCATATGAATATTCAGAGTGTCCCTACGTGGTCGCATTCTACCAACAGCCTATTCACTACAATATGGGGCGAAGTATCGGGTTGATCCAAAATGATAGATACAACGAACTCTGCCTACACGCCTGCCTTACCACGGACAACTCGCTCTCTAGCAGCTCGTCCGCCGTGTCTTGGTACTTTTCTTTCTTCTTAGCACGCTTTAAGTCAGTACGTACGTCTCGTCTCGTTCGCTCGATGGCCTTGTGGAAGAGAACAAACAGATGATGCAGATAGCTAAGTTTGAGCGTGAAAATGAGACATGGGGAGTGGCTGTACGACGGCTGACAAGTATGCGTGAGTAAGCTGTTTTCACGTGGTTGTGGCAAGGGTCAGAGCGCTAAAGTATTTGTTGAAGTGACAATCGATCATTGGCAACCACCGTCTGGAGCTGTCCAGGGGTAGTGTCGTATGCATGCGCTGGCTAAACAGCTATTCCGTACTCACAAGTGCAAAATGCAGCTTTGCGTATGCAATCTGATATTCCGCTAACTTCTTGAGCGGCTGTTGTGTGACCAACTCAACCGTTGTATAGTCTGCACACATGTGTGCATATGAAATCACCGCTCTCAAAATGATATGACACCTCCTTTGCCCATAGCTTCTTGCAACCAAGGCCGAGAACAGAAATTCTACACCAGGTATCTTGTATTCGTACAAACACACCTTCCGTCGCAGCCGCCTATTGCCAGGACAAAACCTGTTTACTATGAAGTAGAACAGTACTAGCAGCAGCAGAGCTATAAGTCCAGATACAAAGTAGTACCTGCCGTAGAAAACAGATGCAAAAATAAAAAAGATACTGATACGTACATGATTTGCTCATCCGGAGTAGAATTCGATGGAGGGGAGGGAATGCAACGACACCTCAGGAAAGAAAAGTCGATTCGAGTTTCCGTGTGCCGCAATCTAGACAGCTTATATACAATCCCAGAAGGACCTCCAACGCTGATGGGCACACGTTAGGATCGTAAACCACACCACAACCCCACTCACGACTAGAATTTGAACTGACTTGGCTATAAAATACTCTGCAGCTTACCAGGTATACTCGATGAACACCAAGGGGTTGGGAAAGACCACAGAAGCTGTAGCAGGGTTACTGGCCTGGGGAAAACGTATGTAAGGATAGTAAGAGATGGAATGTGTGTGTCGTGTAGAATATGTTTACTATTCATATCCCTACGGCAATACTAATTCTTTACAACTTACCTGTCGGACCAACCTACACAAGGTGCCCCTTACAGCCCCAGAGATTAGACGCGATATGCACCAACTGGAACAGAGACGCACCTACACTTTCCACAAATACATGCGTGCAATAATTACAAATCCGTGAATAATATACCACTTTGCACTCCCCATGGCCATCGCAGAAACCAGTGTAGTCATCACACGGATACCCACCGCCGAAGTATGGCACGCGTGTAAGCTGAGCGTCTTTTCCTGCGTACACCAGGCACCCAGGGTCAGTCAGTACATTGAGCGCACAGTAGCTCTCCGCTGTGATGCACGGGCCTGTGGTATTCTGATTTGTCCCGGTATTGGTGCTGGTGGCATTCACTATGTTCCTGCTGAATGTACAGCAGAGCTGGATATAGAATGGCCAGATAGAGTTCAGGGACCAGTGCAATAGATCTGTCGGGCTCGCAGTTGCGATGGTTGAATCATAAACATCAAGCAATACTAGTAGATAGTAATCCTATTTTTTTGCAATGAATGAGCACCTCACCCTCGGTTGCACGTCACAAGCTGTGAATGTCTCTTCTTGTTGAAGTGTAGAAGGCAATAGCTCTGTATCCGACCACCCTATCTACGATCACTGCAAATCCCTGTACTGATCTATGTAGAAAGTTGTAGGCAATCTCACAGCAGACATCGACACATTCACTCTAACCCAACCCTACCCAAACACCCCGCCCTCTCTCCCCCCCCCCCGCCAGGAACATAACTCACCTTACACCCGCCCACATCTTCTGGACAGTTGCACTGCGACGCATTGAGCAACAGACTGCACACTGTACCATCAGTCTCCTCCGGAATGATGGAAGCTTGGCTCTCGAGGGTGTTGGCGCACACCCCAGTTTTGCACATCCACGCATCGGTCTGCATCTCCCCTGACCCGCAGGTGGTGGTATCTGGTAGCGTTTCTTGGTACGGACACTCGGTGTCTTTGCCCGTGCATACTGCCCTTTTCAAACACCCGGTCGCAGCCGTACACACCTGCGCAGATCCACACCATATAGGGGGTGTACAATTGTATGAATACCAAACTGAATGAATGCAATAATATGTATCCATTGCGATCGTCGAATGTCCACTTAACATTGTTACAAATATCCGAAGTTTTCTGCTTGCAAAGAGAGCTGGAGCGGGGTTCGAGATTGTTATTCTTGTCAAAACCGAATGATTCATATCTAGACCGTGCACACACATCGTTATCGTGAAATCAAATATATAATCAAATATATATGGTAGAATATTTGCACATCGACATAAACAGTTATATCGCAACTCTCGTGCCGATAAGAAGACATGAGAAACGCCAGGGAGTTACGACACAGTAGGAAAATAAAAAAGATGGTCAGTGTTACGACTCTATGGACTTTCTTCGCGAGTATATATGGCGTAGAAGCCTGCACATAAATCTGTGTCTGTGTGTGGTTCGTTGCCTTCCCGTTACACGCGTCGATGAGTGCGTGGTACGGGAGTCTCATGTATCGCTACATCCACTGCTGACTCTTTGCACAAAAACAAATAGAAGAGTGCTCTACACAATACGTTCAATTCATCCAATCGAGGAATACCGTTCACCACTGTGCTGCTCAGAATGGATGACAAAAACAGAGGATTGTAACCAAGGAGACGCAAATACACACAAGACACACAGCTAGTGTGAAGAGCTCCTTCAATCTACTGCTAACGTCTTCTCACAATACAAGCTTACTCTGCACTTTAAACTACTTGTATGTACAGCACCCAGTGCGTGCGTGATACCGGTGTACGGATCACGAACGTTGACTGTGTTATTTCAGGCAAATCCATGATGTCCCAATTTGTACTGAATACCTGCCACATGACTGGCAGTGCAGACGCTACTCAACACGCCAGCAACGCAAACGAATACTCAACAAACCAGCAATGAAGACCAAGTACTACTTACAGTGCCTGCCGGTTGGTATTGGCATGTAGCCGAGTCACAGCATGGAGCAATGGCGCACACAGCCCCGTCCTTTAGCTTACAGTCGCTGGTGCAGCAATTGCCTTCGCCAAACGCATCGCATTCTTCGTCGCCCTCCTTTAGACCATTGCCGCAGTACTGTCCCGGATACGGCATAAAACATTGCTCTTCTACTTTAGCGGTCAGTACAGACCGTATGCTGGGGATGTTTATTTGGTACAACAATCACGAGTAGGAAAATATGGAATGTCAAGAGCATCTGGGAAAGTGCATTGGCTATACCCATGCTCCCTCAAGAGCCTGATCATACAACAAATTGGCAGCAAGTCGTGGAGACTCACAACTTTATATTTGAGAACTTTCAGACGTTATAGTGTCCTCATATCGTTAACAATGTATTAAATAGGCATTCGAAGTGAGGCTAAGATAAGTTCATACTATGTGTACTAGTGACACGCATAAAGAACCGACCTGTAAATAAGTGCAACTAGAGTTCAGTGCGAACCGAGGAACTGTATCGACATGCATCTGTGTGACCATTCTCCGGATATTGTGAGTAATATGACACGTGCGGGGTGCGTCTAAGTGAACTGTCCTTTACAAACGAAGTGCAAAGCAGCAGCTACCGCGAACACAGATGCTATGACGGACAATATTCTGTACATGCTTCAAGTATATGCATACATACTTGATATAACTAATAGCCAGAGATCCCAGGTCAAACTACAACAAGCCCTGAATGAGCATCTTCTGCATCAATCCAGAGATAACCCGACAAACACGCTGTAATTGTATCTATGAGACTCCTCTGAGCTGCGCACGCAGCAGACTAACCTGGCCACGGAGCACACAGAGAACTGATCGTTGTTTGCTTGGACTTTAGTGGATGTCGATGCATACATGAGATACGGACCACCAGGTACTCCATAACACGGCCAATCCAATGGATCGTGCAATGCGCCAAATCCGTGACCTGAAAGTAGAAGCATATAAGAAGCCGTCAGTAAAAAAATCCGTACATCTGTGGAGATTGTTCAACAGGAATCTCATCCGTGCAAGTAGCGTCCCCATCTCGGTCAGTTCGAGTGCAACATACAACTAACCACCCGTGCAAACAGTTCATGTCTATTATATCATGCAAAACATTTGGGTATCCCCAGCTTACAATGCAAACCCACCACCCAGCCTTATAGAAAAACCATACCTATCTCGTGAGCCGTAGCGATGACTTCCACGGCATCAGGAATTGTCTGACCGAACATGATATCGCTGTGCATACCAGTATTCAGATTGAGATACCCCTCGGAGGTGGAGACACGGCCCTGGTATTGGGTGCATGAGATAGACAAACTCATGGATGAGAAGATGGCTGGTGTATTCTACGTGCGGATACGGATACATACGGTACTGACAGACAGTGGAAAAGTACAAGTAAATGTTCTCTACTTACGAACAACTTCGATCTGCCAAGTACACAATACAAAGAAATCCCAGGCTCATTTCAATTTTGGTAGTCAGTCGTTGCATATAGTAGTACCAAGTGCCCCTTAAACGTGTTTGCAGATTCCGATTTTCTATTCATAGAAGCTATAGGTGCGCAACTATCAGAAGTACATTAGATAGCCGCACCAACCTGGTCAACAAGCCCGCCCCAAATCCACGGTTATCTACTGCCCCACATACATGAACGAATCCTCAGCAATAGAACTGCACTCACCGCGCATATACCCCCAGGCTTGTCTACGTCCGAACTAGCCACATACGCTAGGCCCAGCGTGCCGTAGTGTTCTCTGTGTGTAAAGAGATGCGCCAGGCAGTATCCGTTCCAGGTGCCCTTGGCAAATTCCAGAAGAACTCCTTCCGGATCTAGGGTTTCATTCGCCACTGGATATCAAGCCAAGCACATTAGGTTTGTACAACTTGTGGTGCAGTCTTATTGTGACTTTGTTTATTGTGGTATTTAACATACTAATCTCACTGGGTCATGATTCATAGTAAGTCATTAAATAACGTGTGCTCACCCATCGACTGTGGGTGCTGCGAATATACACATTCCATTCCCAGCACGTAATATACAATCTCGAACATAACTTTCACACACAGCAGATGTCACTTACAGCCTTTGATGTTCTCGGGATAGTCAGTGGGCGAGAGGTATGTATCAATGGGATCAAAGGGAGCCAGAGCTACACGGATGTGCCACGGATTTGCTCCCGCATAGAAAGTCCCGCTGGAGAAGATCTGATCCACTTCGCCGATAACCTGATTGTCAGTCGATATACAGAGCGAGTGTTCGCAAGTTTGATATTCGCAGTACAAAGGATGCGATCCAAAGTAATGACGACGTATCCCTCGGAAAGATTGCGTTACAGCGAGTTTCAGAAGTGGTAAGCGACGGTTAAGGAGTTTGTTGAATATCAATTTTCCCTGGTGCTCTTTTTCAGCATAAGCTGATTGCACATGATGAGCTCTGTCTCAATTACTCATAATCTGTCATACAAACTATACGACCAAGTTCATACATACCCATTCCATGTGTGTGGCTGCTGACCCAGCAGTCATGTGGCTCTGTGTGTAGGTATGATCGCTTACCGCCTTGACCAAACACGTGTTGTCGGAGTCGGTTAAAGTGACGGTTACATTGAAAACGCGACCGTCTGTCCCCCTCGATGGTGACTCCTCTAATTCACCTCTCCGATATCGAGGCCGGTGCTCAAGTGAGTTTCTCTACTAAATAGAAAACCGCATAAATACGACACAAAATTGTCCTTTTTTTAGTATCGTGGGTTGGATCGCTATCCGTGCAACAAGTTTATTCCAACTATACGATCCGATAGTGGAGAAACTAGCCCTTGTCTCCATCTCAAACGAAAAATAGTACGACCAGATGTTGACCATATGGGACGCAGGCATATGCTGGCACCATCTAGCGACACATATGCCAAATTACGACCTAACTGGATTATGCATGAAGCAAAATGTCCGAAGAAAATAGAGTCTCCGTCAACGGTCTGCACACATAGAAACTCTTGTCCGTTATTTACGATAGAACTTTAAAACTAGACAATTTTTCGCCTGTACTTAGAGACAAGTGATTGGCGTCTTTGCAATGGGACCTCTACGGTTTATGAGTTGCATGTCCGTAATTCATTCGAATTTCAGTGTATTAAGCGCTATTAATTGATGCCCCGCCTTTGTACATTGATTTTAATTCGCTGCAACATCTGGTTACCTATGCCATCAAATATATACATCAGTTACTCATACATTATTGAGACAAGAATACTTGTGCATACATCTGTAGTCATTCGGCTGCACCTATAACATAGTAAAGTTGATATATAGTATCGTACTTTACCTTTTTAGCGGCGAGCGATTTAAACATAGCAGCTCCCGCATAGGTGTTCCCATCAGTGTGCTTGTACGAGACATCCGAAGCACTATACAGGAATGGGGGGCAAAAAGAACTTTGTTACAATACTGTGCTGCCATATCCGCCAAGTTATTATGCCAGCTAAAATTTATAAACAGGTTCGACTTGGGCACCGAGAAAGGCACATTACCTCACGACTGCTTAAAGAAACAATCTAACTTCTGACTATACACCAATACAGATCCGTTAACTTAGCAGTTTGGAAAGAGACGATGATGTGGTGTACATATCTCAAGATTTGGTAATCGTAAGTGTGATGATAAGTACCTAAAATCCTATTGCAATTGATCACCAACACGCTTTGCATTATACGTGATGGATGTTCATGTTACGTACATCTCAGCAACATTCCTATTGGTCTACTACCGTTAACAAAACACCCAACCTAGAATGGTGCAACACACAAAGTACATAAAAACATAGCCTTCTAATTTGAACACAATCCAGCAGAGCTTTTGACATTTCTCTTATGATATACTCCTTCAAGCAGCCGTAAACACAACACTGCACAACTCACCGATACACGACGCGATCCCCCGCTCGCCTATGCGCATGCTGTGCATATCTCCGCGCCGGTTCGACGAAGAACACTTCATCTTCTGTACTGACACTGCCCCGGAAGTGACCATCCTGCATATACCCACGCACAATACCTACTGGCTGTTCGGCCACATTGCTTGTGAGCACCCGCCCTTGGTACAGTCCATCTCCAACGACGGCGTCTAGTATATTTATAGATATCAACGAATTAGCTGCTTCTTTTATAATCTTTATTATATTAAAGGTTGTTCTGTGATCACTTGCATCGCAGACGGCTGAGAAAAATCGATCACTTCTGACACACACACGCTACGTACCAGATCCGCGGGTGCGATCGGAAGCGGGTGTCGCACGTACTAGTTCCATATGAAAGTGTCGGCCAAACACAGTGGTTTTGTATTCAATGACGTGGTTATCAATAGCCGAAAGTGTGCCGTCACCCGAGAATTCAGCTGCCCTACGTACAGTACTGTGCACTTGTTCGGCAGTCACTAACTCGTAGTGCTTTATATTTTCAGTGAGAGCGTCTGTAAAATCAATAACGGGAACAGCATACGTATGAGAGAACATGAAACACATATATACGATGAGTATAAAATTCTACTGGCGAAAGACAACCAAACATAGTGATACTTGAGTTACAGATGCTCCTGATTCTCTCAACACTAGATTTCTCCATCAGTCATTCCGTCCTATTGTGATTCTCATGACTGTCGTGACTACCCAAATATATAATCGTGCAAGAAATGTGCCAACGTATGGGTATACTCGACATCTAGAAAAACAAATACATTTACAGCCAACCAGTTTGATTCTACAGAGGAGTAATGTTTATGATAGCGCGTACCTTCACGGGGTGTAAAACCACTAGCGCATATAGCTATCGCACATGATAACAAGGCGAGTTTTAGTGCTCGCATCCTTTATGTATTGTGTTTCTCTTCGACCCCAGAGTTGTTGCTATAGTCTCGCCGGTTCCTATCCAAATTATAATCCGCAAGCTATTCCGCTTCGGCGAGATCCAATACGATCGATGATTTTAAAGTGGTAAAAATTATGTCGACTCTACAACTATAAGAATACTTACTTCTATAACAACCCTGACGCCGAAGAGCTGTCGTGCAACCTGTTATATATCCGCTGTACAATATTTAATCGAGCTAATTGTTTTCACCCTGAGAGCAAATTATGAACATGCATTGTATTTCATTATTTTACACAATTGCCTGCAAGTAGAGATGCCATGATAATGTGGGCATTCTTAACACATGTATCTCAAGCGTATTCCATACAAACACTAGATTAAATGCTATTTGACTGGAATATCTCGCGTACATAAATATCAATATCATATTTCAAAAATATTTGTGATTTATTATGTATTTATCATAGAAAGACAAAAGACGCCGTGCCTCCCAATTTGGGTCATAAACCCAAGAAGCCTATCTGTCAAATAGTCATCCACGCGATTGGTATTTACCTCTATGCTATCGTAAATTCGTTTATCACTGATGAGCCTACTGTATTTGGGCGTTTACTATACAGCGCAAATAACAGACTACACAGTGATCGAGTATTCCTTGGCTTCCGATAATAATAGTGCACGTGCTTGCAACCTTGAAATAGACGTAGTACGTCTTGGCTGCACCCCAAAAACACCAATGTCTCTTTACGCGTTATTATCCGCTCCATCTTCCGCATCTGTTAATGAGCGAGAATATTATACGTGATCGCCCTCGGCCGAGTACCATGAGAATGTCTCTTCACACCCTAGCATATACAGAACAAGCCAGGCATTCTGAATGATGTTTGTTCGGGACATGGGACGAAGCAGAGGCCGTGCGATCTTTGCAAACCGCACAATACTACGGGGTGAGGTAGTCTTGGATGCAAAACCGTACGTCAGTGTACCTTCGAGCACGACCTCCACTTGCATGGAGTGCTGGCAATACGTCTCGGATAACAACTGCACACTTAAATGCAAAAAATGTCATCAGGCTGTATTCTGTTCCGATGCGTGTGCTGAAAAAGGTAGCACGCGACATGCACTTGAGTGTGCCGCTCTAAAGAAATTGTGTTGTAGCTCTGTAGTGAAGGATAAGGGCTCGCGGCAAATGATGCACTTAGCACTTCGAGCTATGCTGGGTGTTACTGCGCTGAAATCCTCTGCTGTTCATATAGATAGTCGAGGACGATTATCTGACGAGAACGCGATTACTTCGACAGGACCAACACCACTGATGGGATCATCTACGTGTTCCCAAATTGAGAATACTGTGATGATTGATATCGGGACAGCTGGTGCTGTCAATGATAGGGAAAGCGTCGATAGAAAAATTGGGAAATGTCCGATAGAGGGTATTGTGAGTGGGCAAAAGGGAATGGAATCAGTGGAAGCGCTCGAGGACAACCGCATGGCATTCTCTACGCAGCAGATCAATCAGCTCACAACAGCGGCGAAAGTACTACTGAAGTGTGCACCTTCGCTCTCGGGTGAATGGAGTATTCGTCGTGTTGTCAGCCTCCTGTGCAAACAAGAATGCAATGTGCACGGTGTCTGGGGTGGCCCAGATATTGGCTGGCGAGGTGTGTGTACATGCATTGGTATGGCTCTTATTCCCGAGGCCAGCTATTTTAATCATTCATGCACTCCCACACTCGTCGCTATTCGATCTGCAGCGCGCATGAAAATGAGGTCAGATTCAATACATAACCCCGTTGAAGTACCGGAGATAGATCTTTGCAAAATCAACTGCCAAGAAACGAGCTCTTCTGCCGATCTGTCATATGTAGCATTACACACAATTCAAGCAGGTGAAGAATTGACTATATCTTATGTTTCCTGCAAAAAAACTACGGAGGAAAGGCAAAAGGCCTTGGAGTCATATATGTTCAAATGTACATGCGCTGCGTGCGCAGGAAAAGCGCGCACTCACGTGATGCGAAACTTCTTAAACCGCTATGCGTGCACGAAATCGACATGTCCGGGATTGCTCGTGCCTATATGCGGCAAAGATGATAGCATATGCGCGATATGTGGGTTACGGTGGGTTCATTTTACGGCTTCGGTTATTAAAACTATAAGGTCAATTTTAAGAACACGAACGAATTTGAAATCGAACTACGCATAAAACGAGTATATCACATTTTATGCTGTGTGCATATCTTGGGCGCTTATAATTCATTTCTTCTTTTATTTTTACGCATTCAGCAACAGTATCTAACCTGGTGCATCCTTGCATTCGTATGTACGCTTGCTGCTCATCTCATCTAAATGTAGTACCAGCCGTGATTACTCGTAACGTATACGGAGCTGCTACCTGTCGTGTCTATTTATTCTTGGCGATCATAACTAGACGCGAAAAATATGATCGTACATGTATTTGAGCTTTCAGAACTTTTGTATTCACGTTGAGTCGTTTCGTAATCGTTCAACGACTTCACTCTCCAGTTTCATCTCTCTATCGTTCTATACCTCCTCTACAGAATTATCGTTTCGTTAACGTTTTTCGTTTCATTATCGTCCTATATTTGCTCTCCAAAGATGTCGTTCCTTATCTTTAGATGTCGCCACTCTGAAGATGACTATGAAGATAATCTATCCATTTCAAGTTGTCAGTAGTTTACGCTTGGCTACTACCTAAAAGAACGAATCGGATCTTCAAATCCATTCTGGTTAGCAGTCGATGACTTGTGACCCGTGAGTCGACCATTTCTGCCCAGTATGAATGGGTTTTAATAAAACGCAGCAAGGTGACGGTTCACCGGGTTCGGGTTGAGTATTTAGTAACTACTTACGACGTCTGCGGCTCTACGCGGTGCCGGGGTGCGCTATATAGCAGCTATCTTGGAGTTGTTTTTCTTGAAATGATTTTTTTTCAAGTCTGATGACGGAAGTCGGAAAGCCGAAAGCGGGTTTTTTCTTCTTCTTCAAGTTTATAACCGTCGTGTACAAACCTATTTTGTTTGTTTTTATTTAAAAAAACAAATCAAAACAAACCTGTAAATGCATTGCTTTAAATATTTTTTTGTTTTACCATTTCACAAATATCTTTCACCGCAGTTAACCAATAAAACGTGACAATATAGATATTTTTCTTGAAAATACTCGGCTTACTTGAATGTGATGAAACATGTTATTCACAATAAGAAGTAAAAAACAAACCTTTGGCACTTCAAACTTGCCACTGTTGCCAAGAGCCCAGGACTTCTCATATATTCTCATTCTGACATGTTCAGTCGTATTTATTTACCAAATTAGTAAATATAAAAACATCGTAAAGTCGTAAAGACGTAAACACTAATAAATAAACGATGCCCCTGTAGAAAGTGTATCTAAATAACCCAGAGTAAAGAGTAAATTGAAACTGCCGGACCGTCGGAGTATGTATGTAAATACTATTTACTAAATATAAAATACTACTATGTACTAGCATTTTTTAGTAGAGGAGTTAGTACAATAGTTGCAACTTACAAGTTATTTACAACAGTTGGATTCGACATTCGTAGATCGCTGATGACTGATAGATGTGCGATTGAGTTTATAAATACTCCGTTTGTCGTTTTAGCGAATAAAATCAAAGAAAATGAACAGTTGCTGTGATATTATTATGATATTCAGATATTGTGTTTTGTTTTATTACTAAAAATTAGTTCCAAATTTTAAATATTGTCTTGGTTTTGCCTAGATCTTGTCACTGCAAAACTAAATGGAATGAGCGCATTTAAAGGCCACTTATGAACGCACTGCCCTCACTCATTCACCTTCCATCAGTAAGTTGAATAGTGGCATATACCTCCATCACGAAGATAGACAGACAATTAAGTGGATACATTTCTTCATATACCTAGCTCATTAAACAGCGACAATGCGAAGTAGCTACGGCTGTTGGCTAGCTTTATTTGGAGGCGTGATATCTGTAGAGCACAGATTTTCAAACGGCAGAGGTACGATATTTTCTGATGCTTGACCTTCTCCGGTTCGTTATAGAGCATGTTACTGTGAATAATTTTTATGCTAACTGCAGAGCGGTAACGTTGGTGTAAAAGCTGAAGTTTTGCCACAGTACGTCTTTTGACTTTAATAGTACCAGAGACTGACCTTCTCCGTTTCGTTATAGAGCATTTTACTGTGAATAATTTTTATGCTAACTGCAGAGCGGTAACGTTGGTGTAAAAGCTGTAGTTTTGCCACAGTACGTCTTTTGACTTTAATAGTACAAGAGACAATATATGTATACACGCCTCCTACATTAATACTTTCTACATTATCTCATCTTTTTCATTTCAGATGCATTGGATGCTAATATCGTACACCACGAGCATGTCTCAACATCCGACATTCACTCGTGGAAACGGCGGTCAAATTTTGCAAGAGGAGAATATTCATCTTTGCAGACATTCGAAAGCGCACATGAAGTTGAATATCGGCTGCAAGCCTTTGACCAAGTTTTACACCTGGTGTTAAGTCCACATGTCGAACACTCCGACCACGTACGCCGATCAGGTAAGTTGATATGTGAGTTGTAACCTATGCACTTCGACGGTTTTGTAGTTGTTCGGCATGTATTTTATATGGTGTCAAATGCGTACCGTAGCATGAATTTGTGCAACTATTCACATTCCTGTTTTCGGATTGGTAAAATATGATCTTAGATGAACTTGTGTGTGTAGGAAACAAATTGTAAGTCTACATATATCTGTATTTACAATCAGTCAGATGAAACAATCAAGGAATAGATGTTATTTACATTTGCAGCAACTGCGGATACCGATTCGTTTATGTACACGGGCACGCTGAGAATGGGCGACAAAATTGGAACTGCCAACGGCTATATATATGATGGTCACTACCATGGGGTCGTACGAACGGAAGAAGAAACCTATTTCATCGAACCTGCCCAAAAATTCTCAAAATATGCTGAAAGGCGATCAGCAGATCGTGTGATATACAGGTAATAAGGTTACTTTTTTTTGCGTTGATGCTGGTGTGTACAGAAACTCGCTTCATGAGTGTGCTAGATAGTCAAGAACACGCTGAATCAGGTGACCCATATTTAAGTTTTTATTTTTGTTATTCATTGTTATTTTACCTATGGCAGGGCCTCTGATGTCCACTACACGCATCCAAAAGGTCATAAATTCAATGGCGTTGATCTCTTCCCACCGATCTCAGTTGTCATGGTAAGAAAATAACTTTTTGCTTGTATATAATCTGACTGTGCTGCTAACGTGTATTGCTACTGCTAATACGGATAGTTCAAGTTCTTTGAGAAAGAACCTATACTTGAGGTATACTGAAATATTCCGTTTTTTTACAGCAACGTAACCGGCGCGAAGAAAGTAGAAGGAGAGAGGCGAGCAAAGGCACGTGCCAACTGAAGCTAGTAGCGGACCACACATTCGCCAATCTATTCCCGACTGACACTGTAGCAGCCAAACACATGTCCCTGGTAAGTCAGATGTATTACTCCATAGTAGATAGGCGGGCTCTCAGAACCAAATTAGCGGTTTTGGGTGCCTCAGAGTAATATTGCATTTGCGCTTGTTGGGCAGAAGGCTCACGCATTTTGTATTTTAACCGAACTTTGTGCCCGTGGACGGATGTAGATCACAACAATCTTCATTAAGAGATTAAATTTAACATCTCTTTTCTTTTCGCAATTCTTCACAATAGATTGCCTCTGAAGTAGACAGCATCTTCAGCAAAACGGCATTCTCGCTCGATGTGCGGGTAGCCTTGTCAAAGAATAGTCCTATCGATGTCTACTCGTCAAAAGATTCGTATCCGGAGACACTCGCCGGACGTAAGTGAAAAATCTGCGCCGTACATCACATACGACCTTGCGTCCAGAGTTTGTATATCTAAAAGTGATGATAAAAATCTTTTAATTCGCTTCGCCATTCAAAAACAGTGATAATTTTTTTACACCCTGTGTTAACACAGTCGAGAACGAAAAACTATCACCCACAACTCTGCTTGCTGAGTTTGCCAAAGGGGATTGGGACGACTACTGTCTAGCACACCTCTTCACACACCGTGAACATCACGGCATATTGGGCGAGTCCTACGAGGCAACTCCGATTGAGGGCAAATACGGTGGTATTTGTGCGGTATGTTTCCTTTGTGCGACCTGTATTCCTTCTCGTCACTTGTATTCCTTCTGTCCGTGGACATTCTGCATTTGTCGTTTGGAGGTCACTTGTCGTCACCCTATCCATCATCGTGCCATCCTATGATGGATGGGATGGTGATCCGATTACGGGTAGCCAATTCTCAGAGCACAATTAATTCCGGTTGGCACTTACTTCATCGGATTTCGCTTATCATCACAGAATAGCTCACAATCAAGCGAGGGCCTGAATCTCAACACTGGAATGCACACTAATCTGATGTACGGTCAACCGGTTTCTCTTGCGATTGAGATCATCGCCGCAACACATTCAATCGGTAAGACCTACGTGAAACAAGCAGTCATTGGGGGATTGTGATTGTAGAGTTCGATGAAGTGCATGAGATGTATAAGTGTGCTCCTGACGTATACAAAATCCTAAACCTCACCTTTATTCAGGACATGGTTTTGGCGCCTCACACGATCCCTTCCATACTGGACCGTGTCTCGGAGGCAGCAATAACAATCGATATCTCATGACGAACACCACCTTCAATGAAGTGTCGTCAAATAACGACGATTTTTCAACATGCTCTGTCGACAAGTATGTAACCCTCATGTTAATTTGACGCCTCGCTTCAGAAAGCACCTCGTTGCACTTGTCCATGGGCTGCCGCCACGGCCTACTTTAGCAATGCTAACCCATCTACAATCACCTCAAACGCACAGTATCAATCAATTGCTGGAATCTGACAAGATGGCTGACTCCTGCCTTACCGAGGAACCGAGTAAAGTGTGCGGCAACGGCATTGTGGAGGGTGATGAAGAGTGTGACACCTTTGGAGCTACGAAGTGCTGTACAAATAAATGCGAATTGACGGACAATGCTGTGTGCACGGCTAATGATGACTGTTGTGATCCAGACACGTGCGACTACGCCAAGAAAGACACGGTATGACATAGATGGTCTCCAAAGACTCAGACGCGCGACGTTACTACAATAAGAATATCCGTGCCTTGGTGAAGGACCACTAAGGAAAAACACGTAGTCTAGCTAATTTATTAATTTAGCCGACTATAATCAGCTTGTTTGAATTCTGTTTTCTGAATATATGAACTTCCCAATCCCGTGAACAGCAATGCGCCGAGGCAACAGGCTGTATGGTCAAGGCTGTCTGCAATGGAAATAACGCAAAATGCCCTGAGCAAAACCCTGTTAGAGATTTGACGCCGTGCGGGGCGGGCAATGTGCTGTATGATGCATGGATCTGTATGGACGGAAAATGCGGTACGTGTCTAGCGCTCGTATAGTATCGTATTAGGTTGTGAATCTGAGCTGTAGATTGTACCGTTTCTTGCGGCGAGATTCAAACCCTTAAAAAAGCTTGAATTATTTCTGCCATTCAGGTAATGAGCTGGGAGGCAACAAAAAAGAGAATAACCTCTGTGCGGCGTTTGACGGGGCCGAATCTTGTGACTGTCCACAGAAAGAGAATGAGTGCCAGGTAAGACTAGAGCTCTCGCCTGTCGATTATTGAAGCCTTGCATAGCTAGAGCACCCATATAACGTTAGAAAAGGATACTCACTACGTATGTAGGTACTTGTACTCAAGAATATTGAGTACGCTTGTACTCAGTGTGTACTCAGGGAATGGACCCAACAACCTTACATACGGAGTTGGACAGACACGGATTTTATCCCGCCTCTTTACTATACCTCATCTACCTCAGCTGTGCTGCAAATTTCCAAGTGACGAGGGTGTTTGTCAGACAGTCGAGGACCACTGTGCGCTCGACGGTACCACAGACAAAGCTTGCTTCGATGGTGATAAGTCGGTATCGGCCTACTTCGAAGGTGGCTATCCTTGTGCTGATTATAAGGGCCATTGCGACGGCAGGGGTACATGCGAAATGGTATGTCAGCGTAGGCAGTTAACGTTACATGTGAAGTCGCTTTGTAAATCCAGCCAGAACTTGTTGCGGCGTTATGAGATCGAATTTAATTTGGAGCCCGTACAAAACTGCATATATTCTGCAGATCCTAAGCCTGTACTATTACAACGTTTCTATTATTGCATATCGTTCTATGATAGCCAACCGAACGTTCTATTATATCCAAGCGCATAGATAACCTATTGGATATTCACCGTTGACAGCGAGTAACCAATCGACAGGGAAGTTATAATCGGCATTAACTGACGATCAAATTTGCATGTACTGATACAAACTACTATTACACAGGCGATCCTACCGAGGACACCCATACGCCACCAAGTCCTGATAGATTTGCCGCTGTGGAGGCCGGTGTCTAAACCGGTGCAGTCGAACTTCGTCAGTCTTTCTGTGGAGTACTCGAGCTCAAGTATACACTTTGCGTTCGAGAATAATCGAACTTCGCCGAGGATAGAAGAGCTTTTGGAATTGCTCAAGGTGGAAAAGGGTGAACGACCCACATATATACGAGTTGGAGGGAATTCGGTAATGAAACTGGAATACGCGGGGTAGGTACATTCTATAATTCCGTGTGCATCTTGATAGTATCATGCTTGTCAATATATAGCCAGTCAACAGTAGCCGTCTACTTATGTACATTGCTCGTAGAGTGATGGTTGTTGCTCAGATAGGGACAATACCAAACATATCTGTGCGTGTGCGAGTCAAGTACGAGTCAATTGTCAGACACTGTGTCTATCTGTACGTCTGCACTAGTATCTGCCGGTAATAGCTCTGTAGGCTGTTGCGCGATTATTGTAACGATGTTCGAAGAACTCACTGCTACTATTCATTTTCACATATATCTGATACCTTCTTCCCATTTCAATATCTCTGCAATACAGCTCTAAATACAAATACCCAGACTACGTTTACGTTGAAAAGGCTATCGAAAATGATACACTAATAGCGTTGAAAGACCACGGCATGAGATCAGGTGACAAGTATATCTTGGCACTACCAATGATGGAGCCGGATCCTAAATATGCAGTCGAATTTGGGGAAGCGATCGTAGACATATTCGGCGGCACGGATATGATTCACGCCCTTGAGATGGGCAATGAACCTGGTATGTCCACTATACTCACCATGTGTGCATATTTTTGTGTGTTGAAAACACTGGTACAAACTGGAAAAAAACGTGTTAAGAAACTTATAGCTTTGAGATTTGCAAGAAATATAACGCACGAAATTGCAACGCAGACCACTGGGGTGATAACAAAGAAGACAAGGTCAACCTACTCAGGAAACGACCCCACTACGAATTCAAAGGACACGGACGAATCGCCTTTGAAGATTACCTGGAGGAAGTAACCAGCGTCATGTTACCTGGTATGTGCTATGCCAGCCACATATTTATTCCTGTGGGGATTGTTGTGTAATAAGTTTGTCAAGCAATGAGTTACAAGCTACCAGTGCCGATACATTTACACGATATAAATTATAGTAATAGCTATACCATCGCCTGAGAATTAATATACGACTGTTACTTTTACAGCACTCAGTAAAAGCAATGTTCTCAAGAAGGTGGGACTGCAGAGCCCAGCTATCGCCGGTTCCAATACGAACACGTGGCCTCATTGGAACGATAATCTCTTAGACATGCACAATGGAATGAAGGAAGCCATGGACAAAGCACAGATGACCACCTCCGATTCGAAGCCGATTACAGCGTTTCATCGGTACGGCATGTCGGGCTATTCTGCGCGGTCGTCTATGGAAACCTTTATGGCTGATCCACCGACTGACGGTGCTGATGAGTCGCGGAATACAATGGAATGGATTGGCAAGGTGGGTGATATTTGATAGGTTTTTTCTACGTAGAGATTGTAAGTTCCTTAAGAGAGCACAGAAACCAAACAAATTTCATACACTAAATCA
Organism: Sphaeroforma sirkka; assembly: GCA_001586965.3. Taxonomy (NCBI): domain Eukaryota; class Ichthyosporea; order Ichthyophonida; genus Sphaeroforma; species Sphaeroforma sirkka. Next base: position 30,722 of record LUCW03001734.1, read on the forward strand.
CGATAGGTCGATAGGTTTGCCAGCTTTAAATCGCGATAGGTCGAACTGAACTCCAAACACGACGACGGGTCGATAGATCGCGTACCGCTAAAACGGACACTTGGAGCTCGTCGTTGTACAATAGTAGTTAACAGACTCGTGAATTACTATTAAGTAATTTGCATCATACTCAATCACGAATTGCCGTTCAAAATCCTAGTCCTCTTTTGTTGATACATCCACACATAGATGGCTAGCCAAATCGAAGAAAAAGGCGGCGAGTTTGTGCACGGCGAAGGGAACACGGTTACAGGCAGCGGCCGCTCCATCCTAAAAGGTCTGCGAGGCATAGACCGAAGTTACGAAGCAGGTGTATGGATGTTCAACAATCTGTTGGAACTCGCGAGCCGGAATGTCACCCGTAGTCACGTACACGGTGTGTGTGGCTCCTCCTTTGCACCGTTGTACGTGCCGTACCTTTATCAGGACAAAGATGAACCCGACTTCGAAAGACTCCGGGTAACCCCCATTTATGGTGGGATGTACTTCTTCAACCGCCTGCTGGACGGTGGTAAGGACGCGGTGCGCATTTCAGTACCAAGTGCGTATATTGGCCCATCCGTAGGCAATCCCCCAAAAGCCTCAGACCCCGTGGGCGTGAGCCCGTTCTACAAGCACTACCACATACAGAACGTGGCTACAGAAAAACAGTCGCTGGTCTATATCCACAAGGATCCTACTGAAAACGCCGCGTGGATGAAAATTGAGATTCCTAAGAGCTTCTGTCCCTCTCAGAAGACACTAGCGGTACAGCGCATGACAAAGCAGAAGAGAAGCGAGGCTGCCAGCAACGCGTTCGACCAATTCACGACAAATCTAAATGGAATTTGGTTCGACCATGAAGCGGCACAATATGGATCGCTGAATAAGGAAACCGTCACTCTGAATGATAATACGAAGCTTTGGTACATCAATATGGAACCTCTCACTGCCGTGGTGGTGATCTGTGACTCACTTCCTACGGAAAGTTCAGAAAGACCGGATACTATTTCATCAGACGATAGTATAAAAACTCTGCTGGCGGTCGCAGAAAGTGATTCGGAACAGCTCAAAGAGTTAAAGAAGAGGCTGCAGGTCTACTTCGATTCTGAGCTTGACGACGCGACTGAAGGTGAGAGTGACCCGTTGGAAATAAAAGACGGAGACTCGGCTGAAATGCAGGACTTGAAGGAGACATTGCGTGAGTGGTTGCAGGCGGATATGGATGAAAACCCGAACGTAGACTCTGACGATGCTTAAATGTCTACGTCATGAAACCAATTCGGCTCGATACTCTTTGAGTCGCGGGTGTGGAGAAGCACACGATGTGATCACCTTTGATAGTCCATGTATACGTAAATGTAGACTTGGAGATGTTGGAAGGCAATGGCGAAGCAATATGACTACAAATTTCAACGGTCTCAATGACCTTTGATAAGCTACAGCGAGAACGTCAGATAGACAGATAGGGCTGAGCAGTAGAGTGAAGTGCCGAACTCCTACCCGCATACAACATATATACTTTATACCGTGTATACTATACAATCAGCTGGATTGACACGTGCAGGGCACGTGCAGCGAGTGCAAACGCGACGAGATAGAAAGTTGCACTGGCTGCGATAGAATAGCAATAGCAAGAAACAGGGGTGATATCCGTTGCGATACGCGTGACTAATAAACAATCAACACGCTCATATGAAGAATTTAACAGATGTCTCGACACGTCTTTTATCTTTCAGATGCACATGGAATGCACAAGAGATTTCCATCTTTCAGAACTAGTACTTGTTGCGCTATAGAAGCACAAGTGGCGCGACAAGACTGATCTGTACTGCGGGGTTACGATCATGTGTTATAAATCCGGCTGGTGTAAAATGCTAACCTTGCAGGCAAATAATATAAATTTCCTGAAATAATTTCCATTCTGCGCATGTTATAGTATGTGGCCCGGCCCATACGACTGGACTCAATTGGTGGTGCGACACTGAATGTACCTAAACCCGGAATTTTGATAATTGCATGTATTGGTCGACCATTTACAAATGTGCTCGTGAAATACTTTACTTTCAAGATATTTACACGCTGTGAGGAAAAGCTCGCAGAAATGTTTGCTATCCTTGGTGAATGCAATTTCCTGGCTGCCTGAAACAAGGGATCAACTCGTTTAGACACCGTCCGCACATACACCGACAAGTTGGATCCTTGCCGTGTACCATGTACGAGTTAAACTGTATAAGCTTACGTTGATGTATAGACATAAATATATATACATATATATATATATATATATATATATATATATATATATATATATATATATATATATATATATATATATGCGTGCGTGTATAAGAACTATTATTGATTTCTTTGCCTCCGTTCCAATTAAGCAATTGTTCTCTGTGTCAATCTTCCTCTGGTTATTAAGACAACCCTGCTACCACTACGTTCGAAAACGCTACTATTGCGCGGTAGATGCTTAATGACAGAGCAATCCGCAGATTACGAGATCCAGAGTGCTTTGCAACTGTACTATTTTAAATGCTAATATGGCTATTCAAGGCTGTACACACTGGGGGCTTGCAACCCCGCAGTTCCGTCTAGTATACTGCTGCTATGGTCCTTCGCGATCTGTTCGTGTCTACGTTCCAGTTTCGTTTGCAAATCAGTACAACTGTAGTAGTTTTGGCAGATGCTGACGGAAATTTGCTGACAATACCTACTCACTCTGCCTTCACAATGCCTTTAGATAATGCCTTGTCTGCGCAATGTCACGAACATTCCTACGACGAGACACCGCTCCGTGTTGTGTACGAGCTTCCTTGCACATAGTCGCCTTGTGGTATCCAGTCAATCGGCTTCTGGAGTTGGAGACCTTTTAATCTGACTTTATGATATATTTATCCATTGAAGACTCCGATTTCTTTGTCTGTCCATTGAAGCCTCCGTTTAGCCCAAACTGTCGAAATATTCGCCATGTCTTCCAGGCCCAACAGCCAAACAGACAGTCTTTGGCTCCTACTATTCCTACATTGTCACATGCACCGTTCGCCTGTGTGCCAATGTACATGGCTGGGTCGGCTCTCCATGCAAAAACATATTTGCCTGAGGTATGTCGGTAAAGAATGCATACGCCAGCTCCATAGCCCCATAGAATATAATGACTACGCGCGTATAAAAGTGCACTCTATACGACGTATGTATGTGTTTGATAGGCAAAGGGGAGACGCGCATCACACATGTACCTTCCGAGCGTCGTATATCGTACACTCCCCACACTGCAAGAATACCACCTTGTGAACGCGACAACGATCGATACTGGCGCAAGGCTGTGCAGTGTGTACCCCAGCATGAACTTCTCAAACGGCAATTAAGTAGCATACACGCTTGTACGCAGAAGCAGAAGAAAGCACCCAGTAAGTAATCACGAGGTGCCGGAAAGATTGTCATCGACACCCCACAGGCGTACAGTCTTGTCATCACTGCAAGATGCAAAGAGCCGCGGATTCGTCGGTGACCACGTGACACTGAGAATACCGCAGCCAGTGGCGGACAGTACGACAGGTAGTGACAGGAAAAAATAGATCGTGGGTGTGAGTAGGAAGTGTTGAACATTAAAAACCAGGTCACGTACAGAAAATGCGGGATATTGAACACCAAAGTGTTGGTAAGTAAGGGTAAATTGGTCAGCACTTCGAGGATAGGTATATACCCTAACGGCATCAATACCAGGATACATCCTGTATACACCAAGAGCTCGGCTCGCGAGTACGCAGGTGCTTTTACATACAACACATTTCCACCATAATTTAATTCAGAATTGATAGAGTATGGTTACATCGATACTAGCTTATGGAACAAATTCTCATCATAACTCAGCGATTGGCTGTTAACGGTTATAAAGAATATTGGATACGCTATCCTTCGTCAATTTTCATCCTCAATATGCGTCTGTGTATATCCATAGTCATAGTATGGTCAGAACACGGCTGAGCCATTAGCCTCTGATCTGCCAAGATACATGGCCTAAGCAACCCCGAATGACTCACCTGTTGACTGTACCCAAATGTCCTTCCAGCACATCCAGCAACTCAGCGGAGTTCCGATGCCACATGTATATGTTATAATCTTCACTTCCGCTGATGACAAACGCGTCGTTGTGGCCGCCAAAACACGAGCGAATAACAAATTTCCCCTGCTTCTGGCCATAGTACTTGGTAATCAGGCGTCGTTCGTCTAGGTTCCAGAGATGAATCTCCTGCAGCAGAGACGCAAACGTGTGATATGTCTTAGTGTTGTGGATGTATTAATCAACCTTCAACCTCTTGCCAGTATACGCTGGTGCCGGAAACGACAGACAGGAAAGCTATCTTCTTGATCACGCGTAATTTTATCCTTTAAGAGTGCTATGCAGACCTCGACCATTCCTTATTAACGGTCAACCAGGATCGAGAGCATCCTATGACTAGACAAATGTGTTGGGTGGTGTGACCCATCGCCAAACTAAGAACAAACTTAACTGCATCTGTTGACTTATGTAAAATATCATTTACAAGATCAGGCCAGACTAAAACTATATTCAATACCCACGCTGAGATACTCACGCACATATTCCCACGCGCTGAGATATTTACAGCAAACAAAAACACGCAACACACAAGACGCACACGCACAAACCTCTTGTTTATTCTCTCCAGTGCTGGGAACAAATCATTGCGATAGGCCTCACCCGGAGTAGATACACACACCTGAGACGATAGATTAACCAGGAGGAACTTGCTATCTGCCGAAACACTAAGGGAGGTGATAGAATCGTTCTCCTGGATTTGTTCCTCCGCAAAGGTCTTCATGTCGTAGATACGGATCTTCTTCTCATGGCAAATGCCCACTAAGTACTTGCCATCACGGGTCACCGACAGATCATTGATTCTCACGCCCTCCCAGCTGTGCAGCTTATTACCTGACATATCCCATACACACATCAGCTGTGTTTACATAGCCACCGGAAGTTATATGTGAGCAAAAATGTATAGAGCTACTAATATACATATAATCAAATGAATATCAGAATGATTAACAGAGAGGCGTATGCTACCCTCTACTGTGCGAGCGACCGGGAATTTCAAAATGAGTCGCGCCACAACTGGAAGCGCCTAAAATATTGCAGTTAATTCAGCAAGGGAATCGCTATTGGAAAAAATACGATCCATGAGATACAGAACCTCACCTACTCAGACTACGCTTGCATCCGAATATCTTTCCATAACTGAATGCCCAGCTGAAAAAAAAAATGATGATAACTTGCCGGATAAAGCACTGCAAATCACCACTAGCCCATACCTTCCAAGGCCCAAAACAAATAAAAAATTGCGACAGCTCACCTGATCGAGTCCAGCGCTTATGAAGAAGTCTTTCTTTGGACTCCATGCACAGCTGGTAACGCTCTGTGTGTGTTCCTGTATATCTAATAGCAACGTTCCCCCTTCCTTTTCTTTCTCCAGATCCCACATCCTTACAGACTTGTCGTTGCTGAAACAGAAAATTGGCATACTTTAATTCAAGAATCGGATGATATGTGAACGCACCACGATTAGTTTTGCCCTCAGTGATGTAAAAATGTAAAGATGCTGCAACATTGCATATATTTATTAACAGGAGCAGTATTTACGGGAATAACAACTCTGTTGATGGCATTGATAGCTAGTTTATATTGGCGTGATTACCAAAAAGCGTGGGAAGTGTTGGACATGATATCAATTCATCCCACAGGGACATTAATTTAGTTTTATAACTAAGTTATGATTAAATTATGTTTTAAAGGGCCCATATCAACATACTGTGCCTGGTAGCAATAATAAGGTGGTCGACTCAACCCAGGGTGTGCTTGTGAATATAGGCTATATCTTTGCCACTCCAATCGCAGTGATAAGTGACAGCTGGAGGTTGTGAGACTACTACTCCGCATAAATTGCCCGTTGGTAACACTTCCTGCTGGTTCACTCACTGAGTATGCACTGGTGTATCATGTCTCCTATATACCAACAACATTATTCCCTAGTCTAGTATACTGCAGTATTTCGTCTGACTATTTCTATACACTGCGTACATGGTCTCTGGACAGAAAAGTGTGAGTATTCGCTCAACGATTCCTACCCCATTTTTCATGGACACACGCTTTGAACACGGCAAACAGCCACACTATCTACGATGCCATAGCCCTAGAACCCCTAACACCAATTACGACACCATACCTGCACGTCAGCAAGAGTTTATCATCCCAGCTCCAGCTCACAAACGAGATGGGCATACTATGTCCTCGGAGCGTGTGCTTGAGCGCGTACGTCGCAACCTCCCATATGCACACGGTCTGATCCTTCGATGCGGCGGCCAAGTACTCCCCACTGTTCGAGAACTTCACAAACCACACCTCGTCTGTGTGGTTTGTGAATATATGCTTTGTAACCCGTGGCAGGCTCTTGGGCGAGCACCCGTGGTCCACCAGCAGGGACGGCGGCTGTGTGGGGTCTGATCCGTTGTGGTACCTACACTCGCTCTGTTGGTACTGTTCTGCCTGGTGGATGAGCGCCTCCAGCCGATTCTCGGCCATCATCAGCGACGCCGGGAAGTAGCCTTGGATGGAAGTGAGCAAGGCCATTCTTGACTTGTGCCTGCGCCGGGATATAAAACAGTGCATACTCTGATATAAAACAGTGCATACTCTGAGAGACAAGATTGGCATGCCGTCTTTATTGTGCACATCG